>CM040241.1:214829276-214858187 GCA_022545495.1 Chrysanthemum lavandulifolium
ACACAACTTTCAATCTTTCTAAGGTACCTTGATTGTATGGCTTCAAATCCTTTGGTGATCATGTATGCACTTCTTAAAGGGTTCCCTCTAGTATGTGCAAAACTCTTTTCAAACCTCGAGGCACATATTGAGGGGGAGCAAACTTATGAAAACCTCATCCTTCCCGGAAATGCTATATCTTCTTGATTTGATCAGGGAAGTGATGTTGATATCTTTTAGAAAAAGGTAATCAAAGAAGTAAATTCTTTCTCTTGCCTCCGTGTGCAAAACATTTTCAAATACTTGATGCACATGTTGAGGGGGAGTTCTCGTTCTAAAAATTATCAAAAACAATTCGGTACAAAATGCTTTGATAATATATCACAAGTATCGAATTGATTTTCAAATGGTTTTCAATTGAGTCCATATGGCATGTGAACAATACCAAAAGACCGACCAACTTTACTTTATGCATGGTGATATAAGGATGATAAGGTTAGGTATTGGTTCCCATGATCCGCCGAGAACGGAAGGATCTACCGTGGACAATCCACTAGTTAGTGTAGAAGTCCTTAGGTATGATGATAAAAGGAGAAAAGTGAGATATGGGAAGTGTGCGGATGAGAGCAAGCAAATCTTGGAACAAACCCAACAAGGTTCTTGCAATGAAGTCTCGGTAAGCAGAAGGGTTGAAGAATTAAAAGAATTGAATGAGAAAAGGGTGAAAACAAATGGCCTCCATTTATTCAACCTTAGGGCGTAAACCGGGTTCAATTCATATGCTACCGATGGTAACATCGGTATTGAAGACAAGACGTCATGGACCCGATGACGCACTACACTTCAACTTTCCAAACCACTCAAGTTCCTCTTAAAAGGACTTGTCTCATTCTCACGGGAACCGACATTATCTATCGACTTTCTCTTAGAGATTGTTGATATTGAAGAAGGAGACCTCTCCTAGTCTCCGCACGGGATCCAAATATGCACAAATTGAGTCTAGAGCCAAGATATCATCAATAAATCTCATTAGGACACTTTCAATGAAGACTCTCTGTTTCACACAATGTGGAAAGAGAGATTATATCTTGAGTCCCACGCATTATCCTTGTGGTATTGCGTAACATCCGAGTGATGTGTATTCATATTCACAATGAAGATGGAAAGCCTTGGAGCCAACATCAAACAAGCTCCCGGTAGGTGGCATGTGAGATCTATTATATGGATCATCCATGTGACAACCGAATGTAAACAATGGGCGATTCAACCTCTTGAATCAATCTCGTTCGAGTTATGGATTGACGGATACCTTTGAAAAACCGGTCGTTGTGCTTAAAAACTCTTTTCTTTAGCACATCGACCGTGTACTTATTTTCAAACCAAAAGGTGTTTTATGATTGATAATTGATTTTCAATAAAACCTTCGTTGTATTGCAAAACAATTTCTATTGAGCAATACATGATTGGTTTTCAAATCTCTTTTCATCAATCGGTGGACTTAAAATTATTTGGTTCACTCACTCCGTGTTGTCTTCTTTGAGGCGTTCGGTTTGAGAACAACTAGAGCATTGCGAAACCCGTCAAGGAAATTCTTGAATTATACCGATCACAGCAAGACTTGTCTCGATCAACGGGGAACCGTGGGCGTGTACTCAATTCAACGAAAGTGATCAAAGACACCTTCGTGCGATTTATTGCTAATTGTTGTATGCGGTACGCCCCACGTTTGCGGTGATCAAAATGAAGCGGTCAATCCATAGCCGCATGCTCACTTATCACATTCATCTCAAAAGAAATCATGATTAGTGCATCAATGACTCGATATTTTCACTCCATGCTTACGCGCACGCCTGCCAATATCATGAATCAACTAAAGCTTCCGCAAACTCGATGAGAAGATATCATGATCCGAATGTGAGCATGTCGGTCCTAAAGTCACAACACCACAATGGATGTCTCGAGAGATTTTTGTTGGTGATGATCTCAAGAGTTGGCTCATAATTATTATCTCATGGATCATTATTGACCTCCACTTTAAAGTACAAATCTATGCGACTTTGAAGTTGCACTACTTATGCACAAAGATTGCGATGTTGAAGTTTTAAAGTCTACAAGCTCAAGAACAAAGTCAAGAATAGAATGCTAGGATTTGAAATGTAAAACATGGGGTGACCTCCTTAGGGGAGATTGTTAGGAATTAGAAAATTCCAAGATTGAAGAGTCGGTCACCCCAACTATTATCTAGCATAAGTTAGCTCGTAGACTTGTCGTTATTTACGTATTTATGTAGTTAATTAGTTAGTCGATGGCGTAAAATAGTTTAGTGCAACACCGTGGAGGAAGGACGGGTCTTTACCCACTGTATCCCCGATCCACGGCCGTCGGAGGTCGCTTAGTTTGTAACCTAGAATACCCTACCTTGCAAGGTAGAGGGTTGGATGTTCTTTGTAATCTAATATTCTACAAGTTTCTCTTACTAGAATATCCCACTTTCTCTCTCTAAAATCATCTATATGCCCATTGTGTTAATGTTATGATATGTAAGTGAAATCCAATATCCAACATTTTCTCCTTTCTAGCTTATTTGATATAGCTGCAAGTAGCTTTTTGTTTGTCCCATTTCTTAGTATACACTGAGAACTCAGTGTTATACAAGCTTTTTCTCAAGCTCTTCATAAGCTCTCCAGTGGTTCGCAGTGTGTGAGCTTGGACTTTTTAGAAAGCCCACCAACCCATCTTGCTACCTCAGTTATTATTTTGAGCTTTTTAGCTTATTTCATAAGTTTAATTTGCTCTTAAAGTTAACTAGAGCTGTTAGTTGCTTGGTTTAGGATAAGTGCTTATTTGCTTATCCTCGACTTATCGGTGTGTTTCGTGTGCCTTTTAGCTTAATATAAGTAGCTTTAGCTTATTTGTATCTTATTTTGTCTTTGGTTCCGGTTTGTAAGTTTATTTGAGCTTAAAAATCAAAATAAGCCATAAGCTCAACGGTTAAGCTTATAAGCTCTCAAACCTGCTTATTTTTAAGTTTCAAAATTTTTGTTTTCATTAAAGTTGCTTAAAATCAGTAGTATAATAGGTTTTAAAAAAAAGAAAATTCACAAAACATCATTTTAAAAATAGTGATAGCATTTATTTAATAGAAATTAGCTTTTAATTTTCTTTTCAACTTATTATTAAGCACTTCTGTTTTATAATTTTCTTAGTTTTCTGTTATCATAGGATAATTTTATAAAAATTTCATAATTTTCTTAGTTTGTTTAGTATTTATTAAAATTTAAAATAGTTAATAAGTATTAAATAACTAATAATAATTAAATAAAAACATAAAAAATATCTTTTCAGTTTTAAAATTAGTTTTATAATATTTTAGATTTTTCTAAGTTAAAATTTCATTTTCTAGGTTAATTTTATATTTTCTTGTATTTAAGTGTATTTTAAATAATTAATAAATAGTAATTAATTAATAATAAATAGATAAAAGTGTAAAAAAATATTTTCAGTTTTAAAATAAGTTTTATAATATTTTAGATTTTTCTAAGTTATAATTTCACTTTTCTAGCTTTATTTCATATTTTCTTATATTTTAGGATATTATTAAATAGTTAAAAATAGTTTTAATTAATAATAATTAGATAAATAGTTTTAAAATAATTTTCTTTTCCAATAATTTTCTTTTATTATTAGGATTGTAAAATATCATTTTCATATCCATAGGTGTTTTATTCTTTTAAATTCACGCTTTATTTTATGCGTTTACGTAAAATTTAATAAACGACGATTTACGTTTGTTTAATCGATTGTTGTGCTTTATAATTACGTATCCAAATACATTCCAATCAATCAAGAGTGTAATTACCAGTCAAAATCTTATTGATCATTATCCTTAGTGATCATTCGACATCTGAACGTTTTAAGCACCATTAATCCTCCGTGGGACTTAACGACCGGGAATCCACTATATTCCAAGGGAAATTGCATTGGTTTTAGATTGTTTGAATTTTATTACGGTTGACCATTAACAAGTGGTTGACTTGTGTAATAAACTTGACAGCTTGAAACGAATCGATGATGTATCATTATTATTTAGTATTTAAAAATCATTTCACCTAAAATTATGACCGATAACTTGCTTTGAAAAGTCAAGAAACCTAACATTGCACGTAAAATTAAGTTCGATGCCTTAAATTGAGAAAAAAGCAGTTTAGTACCTTAAATTAAAATCGAACTAAATTAGACTAATCTTTTTGGGCTATTTTGGATTTGGCCTAAGAATATTTTACACTAAAAGTGAAGTGTTTTTAAAAAAAAAAAAATCTAAGGTAGTTCCCGAATAATTTCTAAGGTGGTTCTTAAAAAAAATTCTATATCACTTCTAAAAATTTTTGCCCCTAGGAACCACTTGATAGAACATGGATCCACCTCTGAGCGTAAGACTAAGCTTATGCGTAAGAAATTCTTACGTGTAAGACATATTCAAAAGCTTTAAGCTTAAGCGTAGGGATAAGCTAAATGTTACGTGTAAGTCTTACTCGTAAGAGTAAAGCTTATGCGTAACAACCCTTGTAAGAGTTACGCGTAAGAAATCCATAATCCACTGTAGACCTCTTATGCGTAAGAGTTACGCGTAAGATGTTTCTTAGGCGTAATGTTTATGCATAAGATTTTCCTTAAGCGTAAGGTTAGAACACCTTTTGTCTGACTTTACGATTAACCAAACTAGTAATCACAAACATAGAAACTTGATTACAATTCATTCCAAACATCATTTAGATCACAAAACAGTCATAAGAACACGTCATCTATACACAGAAAGCTTAGGCGTAAAAATTGTTAAAACCCTAAACCCTCTTTTTACGTGTAAGGAATCTGTCCATACAAATCAATAAAGTTGTGTTTCGGGAAATCTTAGAGATCATAGGAGATGTTCTAAACAAGTTTTAACATATTTTCACCACATAATCAAAAGATTCATGTGAAACAACCACTTAAACCCAAAAAAATAAGTTTGAATCATTTGATGTTTCCGGTTTAATTAATTGTTAGAAACATGTTTCATATACTCCTACAACACTAAAATGATCAACCTTTAACAACAATCATCACATAATCAAAATCCCAAAACATACGCATAAACCCTAGAATCCAAAATCGTTCAATTGGAGTTTCTGGGTATGTTTTGATGATTGAAACATGTTTAATAATGAATAAGAAACGTTTTAACACTTCCCATTTCAATTCAAACACCCTTAAACGTAAACCCCTAATTCGTTCATATGAACGAATCTTCAAAATCGTCTTTGAAAAAAATGAACCGTCGGATTTTAAAGATTTTCAAAACCATTGTTTATAAACATGATTAGATCAGTTGTGTACTTAAAAAATTATTTTGAAAATGAAGAACGGATTTGAAGATTGATTCTTATGTGTAGATCTTGGTGGTTGAGAGAATAAATGCACAAAATTTTGTGCATTGAATGTGTTTGTTTTGTGTTTTTGTTAAAAAATTATTTTTCAAACTTGACACTTTTAGTCCCTTTAACTCACACTTTGGTTAAACACAACACATTTTGGCAAGAAACTTGACGATACTCCCCCTCAACTTTTGAAATAATGAATTTTATAAACATTTGAGTCCGAGGAGGGTATTTTGCATGATAAATAACCAACAATTTATGAGAAACAATGTATTTTTGGTAACATGCAAGTAAAAGGTTTTATGAAACGGAAAAATGTTTACTTTCTCCCCCTCAACACTTGTTCGGGAAAAATGGTGAAATGTTTGATAGAACACGGTGCTGATGGAAGTTTTGTACTTGCAATGTTTGTTTTTCGGATAAAATTTACAGGAAAAATGTTTTTGGTTTTTATATTTTTGTATTTTGTTTTTGAAATATATTTACGAAAGAGGTTTTGGTGTTTGACTTTTCAAGTGAGTTTTAAAAATTCATCCAGTTCTTTTGGAGTCAAACACCTCATACCAATACGGTGAACCAAGTCAGTAAATCTTGCAGGAGGCAAGGCTTTAGTGAGAAGGTCCGCCAATTGATGTTCTGTACCTACAAAGTATAATTCCACCATTCCCTTTTCACGTGCTCTTTAATGAAATGATATCGAAGATCGATGTGCTTTGACTTCGAGTGTTGAATGGTGTTGCACGAGATTGCAATAGCACTTCTGTTGTCGCAGTACACTAGAATCATGTCGAATACATAACCATAATCCTTGAGTTTTGTTCTCATCCAAATGACTTGAGCACAACACGCAGACGTGGCTACATATTCTGCTTCAGTTGATGACAACGATGTACAGTCTTGTTTCTTCGATTGCCATGACACCAATTTATCACCAAGGAATTGTAAACCGTAAGTACTTTTTCGTGAATCTAAGCATCCCGCATGGTCAAGATCTCGAAAAAGCTATTAGTTCAAAACCGTAATCCTTCGGTTACGGATCCCTAAGTTAATGGTTCCCTTTACGATCGGAGGATTCTTTTAGCCTCGAGAGGTGTTTTCGGTTAGTCCGATCGATAACGGAGCAAAGATAGACATCAAATACTATGTCGGGTCTCATGGTCGTTAGATACATGAGATACCCAATAATACAACGGTATTTGGTAGGGTCAACCAATTTCCCATGTAAATCGACTTCCAGTTTGTTGGTGTGTGCCATTGGTGTATTGTAGGTATCACAGGTTTGCATTCCATGTTTATTCAATATTTCAAGAGCATATTTGACCGACTTAGGAAAATACCACGGGTGATTGATGAACTTGTAGTCCTAAGAAGAACGTAAGTTCACCCATCATTGACATTTCAAATTTGTTTCATTAGTCTTGAAGAAGCGTTTGAGTACTTTTGTAGGCGTAACCAAAGATGATATCATCCACATAAATCGAACAATTAAAATGTGTGCCCCATGATATTGAATAAACGATTGTAGGGTCGACCGATCTTTTGACAAAATTATGAGCAAGGAGAAAGGATGACAACTTATCATACCACGCCCGAGGGGCTTGTTTGAGACCATAGAGAGCCTTGTTCGGTTTGTAGACGTGATTAGGGAACTCTAGATCAACGAATCCTTCCGGTGACTAACATACATTGTCTCCTTAAGTTGACCATTAAAAGCGGTTTGACGTCCATTTGGAAGACAATGATGTTCATGTGAGCCGCGAATGCTAGAAAAATCCGTACAGCCTCAAGTCTAGCAACCGGAGAGAATGATTCTTCAAAGTCGATACCCTCTTCTTGTCTATAACCCTTAGCCACCAGACGTGACTTGTTTCGAATAACCGTGCCTTCAACATCTAACTTATTCTTCCAAATCCATTTGAGACCAATGACGTAGACCTCTGTCAGTCTTTCAACCAATTCCCATACTTCTAAACGTTTGAACTAGTTTAGCTCTTCTTGCATGGATTCAATCTAGTTGTCATGAGTCATTGCATCCTTAATATTTTTAGGTTCGGTTTGACTGACAGTGAGTGCATAAAAGTAGTGTTCTCCGTCAGTCTGAAGGCGTTGTCTAGTTACGACTGGTTGGTTTGGGTTACCAATAATGTTAACAAGAGGATGGTCTTTGGTCCATCGGTGTGTGGAAGGTTGGTGTTGGTATACATTGTGCAGATTAGGTGGATTCAGATGGCTGGTAGAAGATTCAGCGACATATGGATTTGCCATTTTTGTTGCGAAAGGGTTGAAAATGCATTTCCATCATAATCCGCGGGTGCAGGTACATTTTGATTAAGAGGATCATCAGCTTGGTCGGTGTCATTAGAATCGGTTTGTTCACCGTTGATGGAGATTCAATCGGGGTGCATCGAGAATGATTGTTGTTTTAGGTGTATCGTATTGGAATATTATCGAGTTAAGCGTGGAAATAGTTGATACATCCGGAGCGCATTGACCAAGTCTTCATTTAACAGAGGAACAAACAATGTTTCTATTTTGACGAGTGAGTTGAAAGGTTTGATCGGTGATGATTGAGGGAAGTTGAGACAGTTATGTTCGGGTTCTAAGTTGTTTTGCTCGAAGCCATTTACGTGAGCTCATCAAAATTAGCATGAATAGTTTCCATAATTTTCTTTGTATGATGATTCGGATCTGGTATCCTTTTAAGTTTTCACAAGATCCAACGAAGACCCAATATCGACTTTGGCCTTTAGCTTTCCAAAGTCATCACGATCATTATTTGGATAATAGAGAGCACCAAATACATGAAAGTATTTTAGGTTCGGTTTTCTGTTATGGATAAGCTCATAAGGTATTTTTTTTGTGGCGTTTGGTTATCATAAAACAGTTCTGAGTGTAGCATGCAGTTGACATGGCTTCTACCCACAAGTAATCTGGAAGTTTTGCATTTATTAACATCATTCTTGCAGCTTCCACTAATGTACGGTTTCGTCTTTCGACAACTCCATTTTGTTCTGGTGTTCTTGCAATTGATGTCTAATGCTCAATTCCACTTTCTCATAATATTCCCAAAGAGTTTGATTTACAAATTCGGCCCAATGTGCATTCGACTTGTCTAACCGTGTTGCGAGTGAACTTGAATTTTCGTGAGAAAGGTGATGATCATTGGTGGGCGTGATCTTTACTTCATAGAAAATAAACCCAAATCCATCTGGAGTAATCATCAACGATTACGAGAATGTAGCGTTTGCCATTTATTGTCTGCACACGCATCGGGCCACACAAATCCATGTGAAGAAGATGAAGAACATGCTGAGTGGTGCTTCAACCTTCGAAGGAAAATGAGCACGAGCGCTTTTCCCTTGTTCACAAGTTGAGCATAAGTGATCTTTGAATACCTAAACCTTGGAAGACCTTCAACTAGTTTGTGTCGTGCAAGATTAGTTATGGTTTGGAAGTTTAAATGTGAAAGCCTTCTGTGCCACATCCAAGATTTTGTAGATGTTGCTTTAGAGAGTAGACAGATGGGAGATGAAGTGATCATGTCTTGCATTCAGATTGTGTAAAGGCTTGATGAGCGGGATCCTGACATGAGATCGTTTCCTTTTAGATCACGGATGAAACAAGTTTTCTCCCTAAACGCAACTTCCAAATCACCATCACAAAATTGACCGACTGAGAAAAGATTGTGTCCAAGACCTTCCACATAATAAACTATGCTAATTTCGATATTCCTATTGATGTAATCTCCGTAGCCCATGATAGCTGCGAAGTGATCATTCCCGAACCTGACAGTGCCAATGAACTTTGAAACAAAGTGTGATAGAAGTTTGAGGTTGCCTATCATGTGCCGGGAACAGCCGCTATCAACAATCCAGAGAATGATTTGTATCACCTGCAATACACATAGACGACACAGGTTGAATAGAGGTAGAGTTGGAACCTGAAGAGTTAGAGGGTTTCAATATAGTTACAGATGAAACACACATGTTGATAATTTTGGGTACCATTTAAATCCAGGTGTATTTTGTAACCATCTCTACCAAGTCCAACTAGTTTGTGCTTTGGTCTTAGTGAATGCACTAGGTGATATTCTCTTCCTAGGAGGTGATGAGGGTGCTAAGGGTACATCAATGATATTCTCAGAAACTATAGAAGGCGGTTTATCTAGCACAGACTTAGAAGCATTAGTGGGCTGAGGTAATTCCATTTCTATGTTTCCGCCACGATATAAGATAGTTTTACCAACACAATTATCATGACAACCGAAAACATGCTTTTACGACAAACAATACAAGATGCTTCAAACATAACATTCAAAGTACTTGAAGATTTAACATTCGTTACATCACTTTTTCTATTACATTAATCTAACGCAATATCTAAAGTAGGTGCAACATGTGTTTTATTAAAAGTCCTAGTGTGTTCTTCTACCGCAGGGTATTTCTTGATCTTCTCACGTTGCAACTTCCTATTCTTCTTGTTTGTGCTCTTAAGCTGTGAAGTGCTAACGTTAGGATTAGAGGCAACTACACCGGTAGAAGTTGAAGGAATCACATTAGTAACTTGTGGTTTGTCAGTAGGCTTCCTAGTGTCAATTTTAAATATTTCGGGTGCAATAACATTTGTGTTACTAGACTTATCATTCTCATATTTCCGCAACTTCTCTTTAAACTCTATGATAGTGTGTAACAAATCTTGATTTTTCAGAGCGTATGTTTCCATTAGCACTTAATACTTCACGAGTGTACATAAGATGATCATCAAGATCTTTTGATGCTTTGGCACGTGTCTTTTTGAGCAAATTAAATATGACACCATATTTTGTTTTGACTTTTGCAATTTCTTGTTCATATTTTAAAATTTGACACTTCAAAGACGCGTTCTCATCATCCAGTCATTCGAGTTTGGTTCAAAAGGTTTTTCACTTGACCTGGTTGAGTTTGTTTTGCAAAGCAAGTTCTCGATTATTATAATCTTTTGACACCATTGAAGACGGCGTGTTACTTTCGAAGATCATTTACCAAACGCTCATTTTCGACTTTCAAAGTTTTGATTTGAGACACATTATCAACAATATCAACATTATCAATGTAATCAACATCAACATTATCAAAAGCGAGGCAAAAAGATAATACAACACAATTGATATGGTATCGACCGGATGATGACTTCAAGAGTCGATCAACATGATTTTGAAAAAATTTATTCTTCTTTTGGTTTTCAAAATCCATGCCTCTGTTTCATTGAAAATTGTTTTCATTTGTCCAATTTCTTTCTCAAGATCCTGCTCCCAATATGTTGCACACATACATAAATTTCGAACATGTGGTAAAAGCTGTTTTTGAAAAATGTTTCTTTGATTTCTTGCATAAGCCGAATGAAAACTCACAGCTTTTATTTCTGAATTAAGTTCAATTTCACATTCCAAAAGTTTAATGTCGATATGTATGTATCAAAATATTTAGGAAGTTGACATCTTTCGGGTAATGGTGTGATTTCACTCAAAGAAGGTAAAGGACCATTAAGGTGTGTTTGTTTTATTGTGTGAGAGGTCTTTTGAGTAATCAAAAGGTTTGTTATATTCAACTTTTTCATTTGGTTTGCATCCCATTCCTCTTTACGATTATATTCAACAACATGCACGGGACCCATTTCAGAAGAGGACTCATTAACATGTGTGATAACCCAAGGTGTGTTTGTTTTATCCTGTTGTGGAACAAAAGTTATGAGAGGTCTTTTTGAGTAATCAAAAGGTTTGTTATATTCAACTTTTTTCATTTGCAATCGACTCTCATCTTCTGCATCCCATTCCTCTTCACGATTATATTCAACAACACGCACAATAGATTCATCAAGCATATGTTTGACACTATACAACTTTGGATTTGCCTTGAATGCTCTATGGAAAAAACATGGTTTGTTATTAGCAAGATCTCGCCCATATCCATCTAGATTTGGCTTTAATGTGAACTTTTGAATCGTTGTGATTGACCCACCATGTTTATACACAACATTTTGAAACTCTTTGAGTTTGTTTTGTAAATCGACAATTTCATCAAGATAGAGATCTATTCCTTTCCTTGAAGTTTTTTTGAATTCTGAAAACTCTTTTTGCACGAAGACAACTCGGACTTGGCTTTTGAGTTTCAAGTAAGAGTGTTAACGTGTGGTTTATGTTAAAATTTTTTGTTCTATTTGAGAAATCAAATCATTTTGGAAACAACTAGATCACGTATATGTTTTTCTAACGTTTGTTCTTTTGGTAAGACTTTTGAAAAGCGATTTCAAAACTATGTTCACGTTCTCTTTTGTTTCAAATTTTTGAGTTGTAGCTTATAGCATTAAATATCCTTAGTCAATAGTGCCACTTTTCTCCAAGATTATTAATTATTTCATTGCACTTCTCCATTTGAGATTGGGTGGTCAAAAATAAGGTCATGTGTAACACCACAAACCGAGCCGAATCAATTTATTACAAGAATGCCATTTGAATGGTTGACTATGACTTTTATAAGTTCGTGGACTTACTGAGATTGGTTAGTCAAACCACGTAGTCAAACTATAAGTATTAAAGGTCATGTAAATGGTTATAGAAAGTATGATGTGTCACATTTATAATAAATATGGACTTAAAGGACTAATGTTGTCAAATAGTAATTGAGTAATAAAGTTATTATGGCCATAATAGAAAGAAAAGAACTTAAGGGCCTAATGTGCCAATTAGGCAAACTATACTACTAATAGATATCTTCATCAATTCTACATTCCAAAATATGGTGTGTGGTGTGTGGTACGGTTTGGAGAAAAGGGAGGAAGAACCAAGATCACTATAATGATAATTTGAAGGTAGATTAGTGCTCTAATCCATAAACTTGTATTGATCATCCCTACAAGTAAGTAATCCTCACCCTAAGTTAATTGGTGAATTCAAGAATTAGGGTTCTTGATATCATTTGGGAAATTGGATAAATGATGTTTATAAATTAAATTAAGGAGTTATAATGAATATGGGTTAACTATTATTGAGTTAAGACAATAAGCTAATGGGATTGATTATCATATAGTCATCATATGATTATGTGATAATTAGTAATGATTAGAAAGTGGTTATGGT
Source organism: Chrysanthemum lavandulifolium (assembly GCA_022545495.1). NCBI lineage: Eukaryota > Viridiplantae > Streptophyta > Magnoliopsida > Asterales > Asteraceae > Chrysanthemum > Chrysanthemum lavandulifolium. The sequence continues at coordinate 214,841,787 of CM040241.1, forward strand.
TATGGTTATGGTAGCTATGACATAGTTGATTAATTATGTGTTTATGATAATAGTGATTTGGCCTAGATGACAAGAATGGAGATGATAACATGTTTGGTTTCATTAGTTTGGAATCAAGGTAAGTAAACCGGTTATAAGTTAATGTTATATGGATTTCAATGCATTATGTGTTATGTGATGTTTATGTTAAGTATATGGTATGACTTGATGTATATGTGTTTGTGTGTAAATAGATTGTAGTGCTACTTTCGCATAACTAGCATGAGATTGATAAAGTAGGATGGAAATGGTTAGAGTATGTATGGCGATGCTTAATGATGTCCCAAGGTATGTTTATGATTAAAGTTGTAATGGAAGAATGGTTATAATGTGTAATGTGTGATTGATGTATAATGTTAAGTTATATCCGTTTTGCTTAGTAAGCCTCGTGCTTACGGTTTAAGATGTTAATGTTCGTAGGTCCATATGTGATGGCGATGGTAAGCATTGGATTAAAGCTTATGGATTGCTAAATGAAAGTTAGAAGAATGGTAAGAAAGTATAGCTTCGGTAGATACCGAGCTCGTTTCAATGTTATCCCCCGAGAGTCTTTGAATGGGTTGTATGTATGTTGTCGAGTGTCAAAGTTTATGTCTTTGTTGTTAAAGCTAAATGTGCCAAATGGTTCATTATAGTAACGGGTTGAAGTGTGTATATTTAGTAAAAGAGGTGTTTGGCATAATGTGTAATTATACCCATTTTGGGTTGTAAATGGGTTAATGATTACGAATATGACATTTTTAAATGTACTAATTACTTCTGAAAGTTTTTAGGTGTTGTTAAAGTGGTATAAGTTGTTTTCCGAAAAATGGGTCAAAAGTATATATAAAAGGGATATGCGAGAAAAAGGGTGTTTGGGACAAGGTATATTTTAACCCATTTTGGGTCAAACGGGTCAAAAATGTTTGAAAGAACAATGTATATATTTAAGTGTTTGTAAAGTGGTTAAAATAGTTGGAGAACTAGTTGGAGAACTAGTTTGGAGAACTAGTAGAGAACTAGTTTGGAGAACTAGTGAAGAACTAGTTGGAGAACTAGTCGAAGTCGGTTTTCAAAAATCATATCTTTTAACCAGTAAGTCATCACGGTCGTGCCACCCGTCATTTCAAGGTAATCGAGTCTAGTTTCTTGTAAAAATACATTCAATGGTCAGTTTGTTACAGAATTATATCAGTTCAACGATTAGCAACATCCTGTCAGATTTAAGTCAAATCGTTTCCGCGTAAAAGTTTAAATTTCAATGATTTTAAGTTGTGTCGTTCACGGGGTGTAACATCATGAGCTCTGGATTTGGATTAGACGAAGGTTCATTTAGTTCAACTTGAGTCTCAACATTTTCATCATTTAGATCCTCAAATGTAATCTCGGGGTCAACTTGATCATCAAAGGTAACCAAAAGGTCATCTTGATCATCAAATGTAACTACTGGATCTATTTGATTATCTTCTTGATGAGATGTAGATGGCTCATGTTGAACACTATGTTCCTCATTGGATGCAGATGCATGCGGAGATATCAGATCATGTATAAGACATATGTTTGGATCCGGTACCTGAGACAAGCCGTCAGTGTCATACAATGGGCCTGTGTCACTCATGTGGAGTTCTTACATGTTGGCCATCAACATTACAGATGTGTTAGCTTGCAAGTCCTCCATATCATAATCGGAATCTGCATTGGCCATGACGCTCTGTTCTTTGTTGGTAAGTGTTCCACAAGCTTCATCTTTGAGAGCTAAGAGTAAAGCCTCCTTGTGATAAGTACTACCTCTTGTTCTTGGTTTTGGACAAGCATTTTCCAAATGACCCTGCTGATTGTAGTTATAGCATCAAAGACCAGTATTCCCATTCTGAACATTTCCCTAATCAACAATTAGAACCCTTTGCTGAGGAGCAACCATGTTATTCCTTCCAGAAGCATTGAAACCTTGTCCACTACCCATGTAGTTACCACTTCCCACCTGACGACCATTGTTTCTATTATGAACCTCAACTCTTCCATTGTTAACAACTGCTTGATTCCTTGTGTTAGATGAGGTACAAATACTACATTAGATTTGTTAGCAAATCTCCAAGGCACGAGAAATTAACAAAAATCCTTGATTCAACGATCGAAAGCCTCGCATCCTCATTTGGAGTCTCACCGTATAGTGATGAATCAAGTTGTTGTTGTAAGGAACCAGTTGAGTTTCTTGTGATTGCTGTGATGGATCATATGGTGTAATCTGGGCTGATTGTGTTGGGTTAGTAAAAACTGTAGGTAGTAGTTGAAATTGTGGGTAGCAAGCTTGAGTGAACAAAGCAAGTGTATCTGCATTTGGTAAAGGTGCGTTAACTCCACGAAGAGCTCTATCTTCATCCACTTCCTTTTGATGGTGCTTCAAGTAGTCATACAACAACCCATACTTTTCCTTGTGAAGATCTTTAGCTTGACGGATGAATGTAACATACTTTTCCCAATCAGGACCGAGACACCTTAGGAACTTTGTGTTGATTTCAATTTTTGGCATAATGATGTTATGTCTTTCCAAGTCATTGATGATGTCTATAACCGATGATAGTATGACTCTAATGATTCTCCCTGCTCAATCATGAAGTACTAGGATAGCTAAAGTTTTGACTTCATGTCTTCTTGATTAAGTTTGTGCCTTCCATTAGGAGATGAATGTGATCCCACATTGCTTTTGCGTTTTCTAGCATCCACCAATATATGCATTGCAAATTCATCATCTTCAAAATGAAGTACTATGTTGATCCATAGTCGAGTTAAGTAGTGCATAGAACCTAAAAATGACCTTCAAGAATGACCTTCTTCAAGAACTTACCATGAGGTTTCTTTAGATCACGAACCTAAAGAACCGCATCACCCATTGATCATAGTTTCCGGAGTGAGCATTGAAGGTCTATCAAGGGATCCAGCTTCATGAATGGATTGTTGGCTACTTATAGCTTCACACATTTTTGCAAACCAAGTGGGTTCCTTTGGATCTAGTAGGTTGTGTGATTAAAATGATCGGGTAAATCGTGAGTGAGATTGGTACTAGCTTGATTAGTACTGACATTTAGCTTAGTGTTAGAAATTTTGATAAGTGACATCATACGGTTTTCTTCGCCTCACTCGGGAGTGGAGTAGGCGAAGAAGAGCTTCGTGACCGAACCACTATAAATCTCTTTGTTTCGGTTTGATCTTTCCATCTCATACTCTTTATATTCATTACTTACTTTCAATAGTTGTAGTGTGTTTATTATAGTCTTATTAAGTAGGATTCATGATTTCACAAAGGATTGAATCAAAGTTTTCACAAGTAAACTTTGATAACTAAATTAAAAGCGGTGAAACTATTCAACCCCTTCTAGTTTTCCACAATTGGTATAAGAGCCACGTCAATCAAGATTTTTAAAATAAATTGTATTTTAAAGCTTGAATCGATCAATGGATTTCAACAAATATCAAGAACACCACTTTTGAAACCAATTGTTTCATCTATTGGAAAACAAGATTCAAACCTATGTGAAATCAAAAGATATCAATCTTTGGCATATTATTATCGAGGGTGATTTTAAACCTATTGAAAAGAATCCGAGACTAACAGGAATGAAATTATTCCTTAAGAAAACAAAGTGATACTCTTAAAAGAAACTAGCCAAAAATGATGAGGCTAAAATGATGATTTATAATACTTTGCCAAGAAAAGAATTTGAAAGAATTTTATGTGTGATTCGCAAAAGAAATTTGGAAAACTTTGTTAGTCACCCATCAAGGTAATAATCAAGTCAAAGAAAAAGATTGATCTTCTTGTGCAACAATATGAAAAAATTTCATTTCAAGATGAAACAATAGATAATGCATTTGCTAGATTTAATACTATTGTCACTAGTTTTAAAGCTCTTTATGAAAGTTATTCTAGCAAGAATTATGTTAGAAAGTTTCTTAAGGCTCTACATCCCAAATGAAGAGAAAAGGTCACCGCCATTGAAGAGTCAAAGAACTTGGCGACATTATCACTTGATGAACTTATAGGAAACTTGAAAGTTCATGAAATGATAATCAAGAAAGACTCCAACATTGTTAAAAGCAAAGGAGAAAAGTAAGGTCTCTAGCATTAAAAGCCAAGAAGGAGTCGAGTGATGAGGAAAGTTCGGATTTTGATAGTGAAGACGAAGATTATTCCTTAGCGTTAGAGACTTTAAGAAGTTCTTTAGGATAAGAGGTAGATTCGTTAGACAACCTCGCGACAAAAAGAAGTCGCTCTAAAGAATCATGATGATAATAAAGGAAAGAGTGATAGGAAATGCTTTAGACGCGGAGATCCAAACCACATCATTGGAGAATGTCCTAAACCACGAGAACCAAGAACCAAAGAGCATTCGTAGGAGGTTCTTGGAGCGATAGTGGTGAAGAAGAAGAGGAAAAGCCAAACGACGAAACATGTCTCATGGCTCACACCAAGAGTTAGTGGGTTCCGTTACATTAGTAGTACACATGTTAACAAATTTAGGTATCCATTTAAAACTAAGTGTACTCAGAACCATTTCGCCATGTCTAACTATTTCGTGCTTTTGTCTTAGCGAATTCGTGATGAGGTGTAATTTTGTACATTTTAAGGGTCATTTAACCTCTAAACTCGTACACATTTGGTTATTTATTGCTCTAAATCTTTCATATTTGCATTTTAGGTACTGGGAAGCAAATGATGGAAATCACAATGTTTTGGGCTTGATTTGACAAGAAAATGAAGAAAAGGGTATAGTCGCGAAAACAAGATGGAAAAGGGCTTGTGACGGCGTCACAATTACAACCCGACACCGTTACTTGTTAATTACGATGATAAAAGTTACAAGATTTTCCAAGTGACGGTTCAGCCCTTAGTGACGGCCTTGAGTGGCGTCACTACGGATCCATGAAGAGTGACACACAACTTACAACCCGACGTTGTCACAATTAAGTCGGTGCGATTCCAAAACCCTAATTACGGTGGTGACGGCGTCTCACCCATAAAGTGACGTCACAATTGTAAATATATATATATATATATATATATATATATATATATATATATATATATATATATATATATATATATATATATATATATATATATATATATATATATATATTTCAGAAGATTTTTCATTTTGGGTAACACGTATTGGGAAGACTTTGGTTCACAATTTCGCAATTTTGTAAGGGTTTCCCCCCCCAAACTTCATGTTTTATTGAAAATAGGTTATCCTTTTAATTATTCAATATGTCTATGTGTTATTTGATTATTATTTATCTATTCTTCCATTTAACATGATAGGCTAAATTAGTTAGTTTTACTTAGGATTGCAAGAAACCTAGTTATTGAATATTGATTGTCATCTCTTGTTTAATTAGTTTTGTTGTGTTAGGAGATAGAAAACTAGCGTTATCTTAGGATTCCGCCAAGCATGTCTAACTAAACGCCCACTATAGTAAAATAGATGGTTGATATGTTGTATTTATTGCATGAATTGCGATCATGGACTTAAGGATACCTATAGACTTAGGGTTATTAACGAGTTCTATACATTCATAGATTTAAGGACTTTGGCACCACCCTACCGACCAATAATTACGGAATACAACTCGCTAATTAACACGATAACGTGACAATTAGACTAATCAATAGGAGATAACTAGGAGTAAGAATATTCTAAGTAAACTCGTCTTCTCATCATATGAGTTCACCAATTTAATTTTCTCGCATCTAGTTTAATTTAGTTTAGTTAGTAGTTTAAAACCAAATCTCTCAAATCCCGAATTTTACTTGCTTTCAATAAAATATAAAAATACAAAAATAATCTTCCTACAACCTCTAGACTTAATCGACATACACTTGGCCTTCACAACACTATTCCCTAGAGAATAATAAATCCCCATGTCTTACCTATATTACACTACAACGGTTAGGTACATCGCCTAGGAGGATTGTAAAACTTAGTAGTTTTGAAAATTCCGCATCAAGTTTTGACGTCATTGTTGGGGAATAGTTTAGGTTTCGATTTTTGTTTCATTTAAGTCTACTCACTAGATTCCTATCAAGTGAGATTTTATTTTTATTTTATTAGGTTTCTCGTAGTCTATCTTTTCTTTGTGTTTTGTTTGTAAAACCTATTATTCGCCATCATGGGGATGATAATCCTTTATCCAAAACCCCGACCCACGAAACCAAGGCCCCTAATCCAAAACCAAAATAAACGAGACCCACCAAGAGCCCGTACTCTAGGTGAATACTCTAAACCGAGCCACTGGGCTATCGAAACACCAGTGAGCTTCACAACAAGCCAATGTGTCTCCTTGCAATCGACACCATCCGGTTGGTGTAAAACGGATGTGCATTCCATGGACTTCATTCCAAAATCCAAACCAACATCTCAAGGATCTCCTTAAAATCGTTGACTCGATCAATCTTGATGTTGGCAATCAGAGACGACGCGCTTGCGTCTCTTCCAATTATCTCACCGATCAAGCTAGCAATTGGCGGCGTCTACCCGCATGATCCATCTCGACTTAGGATGATCTTACTTCATTTCCTCGCATAATTTTTCCCACCGTGGAGAACTAATAAGTTAAGGAATGACATTTTGATGTTCCAACAACGTCAAGGTGAAACTCTTTATGAAGAGTGGACTCATTTCAAGGACTTACTTCAAAAGTCCTCATCATGGCATTGATCTTGGCTCCAAGTCCAAATTTGTAATGATCATGTCAACCACTCCATAAGGAAAACCATTGATTGTGCGGCGGTGGTAAGCTTCATGATAAGAATGCGGAATAATCATGGGGTATTATAGAGGATCTCGCCTCTATGACAACGAATGTTGTAATGACCCTTGCGATTGAGCAAAATGGTCAAGGCAATATACTTGCCTTCAAATGTCTCAAGCATTCCTAATGTAGGATCATTGAACTTGAAGATTAAGTCAAATTTCTAATGAGTTCCTACGAAGATCCTAAACCTTCACGACAAGTGATTAAAATCACTTTCTCATGTGAATTATTTAGTAGTCCTCATGACACTCGTGATTTCATGAAACTCCCGAACAAGCTTTTGAGGACTATGTATCATTGCGCACCAACAAAGCAAGAGAAAAGTGGTTCACATTTAAAACCGAGCAAAATACTCTTAGTGATTCCTATAACCCTCTTAGATAAATCACCCGACTTTAGGTGGAAGCAAAACCAAAATTGTCTCAAAACAAATTTTCAAATCTAGCTAACCGTTTTCAACCAAGTAGTTCATCCTCAAACTGCACCTTTAACAACAATCCTTCACTCTCAAACAATTCCAACAATCTTGAAGGATTGGTATCCAATTTTATGTCATCTCAAGAAGCTCGTTTATCAAAATTTGAAGCCGATTTCAAACAACAACAAAGCAAGATGATAATTAATTGATAAATTGTTGAAGGCTCACAACAATCACGTAGTGACACCTCCGAGTAAATCTACCAAAAACATGAATGGGGTAATGAAATCGGGGATCCCTCCTAGTAAATCTACCAAAAACGTGTCTTTTTAGAGAATCAAAATTGTTTTGTATTCACTTTTCAAATGTTCAATCTTTTGTTCGTATTTGAAAATTTGACATTTTATTGACTCATTTTCATCATCCAATTGTTCAAGTTTTGCCACCCAAGTGTTTTCAAAAGACTATTTTTCTTGACGATGTTGTAAGCGAGCTCAAAATCAAGACTTTGAGCTCGACATTATTGAAGATTCATTTTGAGTTGAGAAATTTCGCTTCAAAGTTTAGATTGAACATCATTATTTTAAGTAAAATTTCTCTCATTTTGCTTTTAAACATCATACCTATAAGGTATGATGTTTTGGATGGGTTCAACAAATAACACATTATCACGGGAAGAATATGCGAGTATAAAACAACAGATATAATATCAAAACAAAGAACATCTTCCAATAGTCGATCAACATCATTTCAAAAAAAAAATTTACGCTTTGTATTTGAAATTGAATTTTCGACAAAGATTTAAAGTGTCCATCATGGATGTTACTTCTTTTGAAGTTCTAGTTCCCAATGAGTTGCACAAAGACTCTAATGTGCTTCATGAAGTAAAATTTCGCTTTAAACCTCTGTCGTTGTTCTCTTAAGTAAGTGATCGAAAACTTGATACGCTTAAGGTAGAATTATGTTCGATTGCATTTTCCAAAAATGATGTCTTTCATAAACGTGTCAAAATACCGTAGTATTAGGCAACATTTAGGTAGTTTTGGTAATAGTCCAATTTCGTAAGAAGAGGGTAAAGGGCTATTTATTTGTGCAACTTGATTAATCGGACCAACCTCAAAAGATGAGTCAATTTCAAAATAGACAATGGTTGTTCGGTTTTCTCGTTGAGGAATAAACTATTGGAAAAGAGCATTTATATTTGTGTAATAAAATGGTTTAATTAACTTTTGCTCATTTTTATTGACTCTCTTCTTCCTGCTCCCATTCTTCCTCACACTCATATACAATAACATGCATGTTGGGATCTAAAAGACATTCAACACTATACAATGTAGGATTCGCTTGAGAGTCGTGTATAGAAAACATGGATGGTTGCAACCAAGAGCAAACTTTTGAACCATCATGATTTGATTTTAAAGTTAACATTGGAATTTGTTTAAGCGAAAGACCAATCTTGTATATAACATTTCAAAATCCTTTAATTTGTGTTCCAAACCAATGATTTCATCAATTTGACCATCATTGTGTTTCAACTTGTTGTTTGAGCTTAGATTTTCATGTTCAATTTTGGAAATCATTTCATTATTAGACACAATTAGTTCTCGCATTTAATGTTGTAAGTCTTGTTCTTTACATATGATTTTGAAATGCGACTTCAAACTGTTTTCTCGATTAGTTTGAGTTTCAAAGTCAATAATTTGTTTTGACAACTATCAAGTTCGCATTTAATGATGTGACCTTAGCTTTTAAGGTTTGGTTTATTTCATTACATTTAGCAGTTTGAGCTTGCTTGGTCGTTACTAATGAAGTAATATATTCGAATCTTGACCATGCAAAGTTTCACTCTGTTAAATATAATCATTATTGTCATCTTCTCTTGGATCATCAAATGTAACAACAAGGTTAATTTGATCATCTTTGTGTTGATTTACCAATGTATCATGTTGAAAAGATTGCTCCTTATCAGTGCGGATGCAGATACCGTGATCATGTAAGACATATATTTGGATCATGTACCGAGAAAGGTTGTCGATGTCATAGACCGGGTCATTCTCTATGTTACTCATATGAAGTTTCGCATGTTAGCCATCAAGATGACCGATGCATTAGCATGCAAATCCTTACATTCATCATCAAATATAGTATCTACCATAAATCCTTGTTGTTCCCGATTGAGGTTGCCTCTCGCTTCATCTTTGTAGGATAAGAGCATTGCTTGCTTGAAGTAGTCACCACCTCTAATTCTTTGTTTAGAACAAGAATTAGCCGGATGACCCTTCCTTTGCGGTTATAGCAACGAATAGTAGAACCCTCATCATGTATTCCTAGTTTCAACAATTCGACCCTTCTTTGAGAAGCACATGCATTAGTCATATTACCCCCATATCGGTAATCACTTGTTGTCCATTCCCCGAGTTCCCATCATATCTACCGGTAACCATTTGACGTCCATTGTTTCGCTTTGCACTTCAACACGTCCCCATTAACTATCGCTAGATTCCTTGTATTGGATGAGTTTCGTAGATGATTATTAGTTTGGGTAGAGAATTTGGAGAAAGCCTTTGCCTTGAGTGCCATTCCTTGATTTAAGGTTTAGAATGAGTCGTCCTCATCATCATCATTAGCATAGTACACTCGTGTCCATGTTACCATATGGGAAATTTGGTTGGTGGTTGGTTGTTGTTGTAGATCAAAACCATAAGATTGGTTTGGGAGTTGAGGATAAGAAAAGTTTTGTTGTTGTTGAACAAACATGTGATTTGTTGTGGATATGGAGTTGGAAAATCATGCATGATTTGGGATGTGGTGTAGGTTAAAGCATTCCTAGTGCAACACAATCTTTCTACTTCAGATTGATGATGCTTTAGATAATCAAACAACAATCCATACTTGACATTGTGAATATCCTTCACTTGGCGCATAAAAGTAACATATTTATGCCGATTGGACCTAAGGAGTTTAGAAACTTTGTGTTGATAGCAAATTTAGGCGAGATGAATCTTGTTTATGTCCAAGTCATTGACTGTTTGTGAATCGGTGATAGTAAGATTCTAAGGATTCCCCGGTTCAATTGTGAACGAATCAAAGATATGAAACAATTTAGATTCCATGTCAACTTGGTTTAGCTCGTTGCCTTCCATTAAGAGATGCACATGCTTCCACATGGCCTTAGTCGTCTGCGAGAATCAACACTTGGTATATCGGATTAGATATACCAAGAATTTGTTACATAGCAATTTCGTCTACCTCAAAATGAATTCGTTGTTCGGAGAAGTGACTTTTGGGATTGGGGTGATAGTGTCAGTCTTGGTGGAACAACATGAGGATCTCCCGAATAGTCGATTGGCATAATCAAAGGTCCTTCAAGTATAACCTTCTTGGATACTTAGCATGAGGTTTCTTAAGATCCATAAACCTTAAAATCTGCTATCCCATTGAACATAGTTGCTCGTGTAAGCATTGGTGGTCGGTATCCGAACCGACTTCATGCATTGATTGTTGACCGCTTCTTCACATTTGAGCAAACCAATGTTGTTGTTGTAAAAGTTGTTGTATTAATTGTTGTCGAGAATATTGTTGTTGGAGGGAATTTTGAAAGTATTGTTGTTGCCGAGTATATTATTGTTTCGAGGATATTGTTGAAGGTATTGTTGTTGAGGAAGATAAGGAGGATACGGTGGTTGAGACATGATTGTTGAGTTAACTTATGTTATTAAATAATGGATCTTGTAGACAGTTGAGAAGTGTGTTGTGTTATTGATGAGATTTGGTTTTGATTATTGAGTAAAATAGGTGAATAAATTTGATAATCAAAGTAGATAACCAAGTTAGACAGTACCCAAATTAGATAACTAAGTTCGATAACCCAAATTCGATAACTCAAGTTCGATAACCAAATTAGATACCTAAGTTCGATAACCAAATTTGATAACCAAGTTTGATAACCAAATTAGATAATCAAATTCGATAACCAAATTCGATAAACAAATTTGATGGAATTTGAATTCTTCTAACTTATACAAGCTAGAAGAAAGTCTATTTGTCAAGTATTCTATAGGCTTATCCAAGCAAGGAAGTATTGAGTAATCCTTGAACCGTGAAGAAAGCGCTCCTTGTTGAAGTTCGATAACCAAATTCGATAAGTGAGTGTTTCAAAGACAAATTCGATAAGTCGTGGTTTGAGCACAAATTCGATAACTAAGGGTTTTAGTCCAAATTGGATAACTAAGGGTTTTAGGCCAAATTCGATAAGTAAGGGTTTTATGCCAAAATCGATAAAACGATGTAATGTTTGAGATCAAGTTTTCAACCAAATACAATCTTCCAAACCGTTTCTTCCAATCAAAACCTTCAAAACACTTAAATAAGAGTCAAGTTTAAAGATTTTATGTTTTTAACGAAGTTTGAGGAAGTTAGATAAGTAACTAAAACTTTAACCATTATAAAAACTATTTGTTCCTAAAATTACTTAAATTTCTACTATAAACCGAGTTTCTAAACACTACCAAGTCCTTAAAACTTTCCAAGCTTCAAGGATAAAGTGCAAGAATCAAAGTTTAAGTTCGAAACCAAAACCAAATGCGAAAGTTTATAAACTAAAAAGAAACCGTATGTTACAAACACACAACCCAACTATCTTTAGGCGATTAATACTACTTGTTAGGTCACCATATTTGACATACACAAACTAGGTTTTAGTGAGAGAAAGTAAAGAGAGATGGAGGAACACAATATGCTTATGAATGAGAAAGTAAAACTTGCATAAAATTAACCAACATTCTTTCCCATCAAGGAAGGGTATTTATAGTTTTACAAGACATATGGGCCTTGCCCTTGTTCTAGAATAATCCATAAGCCACGACCCATGGGCTTACTACATGGTCGGTCACTAAAATAAACATTTATAAACCAAATAAACTAACGACCTATTACAATAATAATGACCGACACTTTCTAATAATAACGCGATCCCAACAGTTAATATTACTTGTCAAAGTTATCATCCGTTTCTTTTAAGTTTACATTAATTGTCAAAGTGCCATTTTATAAGTTAAGAGGTATTAATAAAGGATATATTAGAGAAACAACTTTACTTATTTTAAGACTTTTAAGTTTTCAATATTAAGTCTAAATAGTTATATGTAATAGAGATAAATGCATGCATGAGATCAAATAGGCAACAACAATCACCAATAAGCAACTCCATCCCTTAATGTTTCATTATCTACAAACCGGTATCTCAACTTAAATATACAAAACAAGAATACAAAAAGATGTAATCAATTCTTGTACTTAAAGATAAACCGAAAAGAAACAAGAATATACAATCCACCCCCTCGAGTTCCCCATTCAACATTACCATGGATAATATCATAAAGCTTAATTTGTTTGCACAAAAATAATTGTTGAGATGCAAGAAAACATTTGGTTAAAATGTCTACAAGTTGATGTTGTGAGTCTACCCAAATAAACTCAATCACACCACTACAATTTTAAATCGACCAAATGCAAATCGATCTCAAGATACTTAGTTCTCTCATGAAAACAAACTTTCCGCAATTTTGGTTGCACCTCTCTATCATCACAATAATCTTAACATGTAAGGAAACTTCGAAGATGAAGCCGTAGTCTTTGTATCTTATTTTTCAAGAAACTAAATATTTACCAAAAAAAAATATAACAAGAAACCAAGAATAAACCTCTTGATAGAAGGGCATTTAGCCCAATCGAGTTTACATAAGCTTTCAAAGTGAAATTGTGATTTTTTTTCAAATAACATTTCGTTACCTCGAGAACCTTTTAAGTACTTAAGAACACTAATAGAAAGTTTGACATGAGATTGTAAAGATTTATGCATAAACCGACTCAAAGAGTGAACAACATATGAAATATCTAGTCTATTCAAGGTTGGATATATGAGTTTCCTAATATGTTTATGATATTAGGTTAAATCGAAAAGGAAGATCAATTTTATCATTTGATTTCCTATTTTGTTTTTTTTTTCCTTTTAACAATAATAGAAACTACAACATTAGTTTCAATTGAAGTGTCGTGAGTTTCCTTGCAAGTTTCCTTGCAAGTAACTCCAAGCAATATATTCTTTGATTCAAACAAAGACCATATTATGTCGCAACAACTTCAATACCCCAAAAATACTTGAGTTTACTCAAGTGTTTAGTAAGAAACTTTGATTTCAAAAGAGTTTTAAAATTGTTTATTCCTTTTTATTTTTTCCGGTTAAAACAATACCACCTCTCCTGACACAATATCTTGAGTACCTATGATGGTGACCACATCTGCTGGCATGTGATGTTTGGATATTATCAACATATACTAAAAGAGCAATAAACAGATCTCCTTAAGATTTTACAAAACAAAGAATAATCACTTTTTTGTTGTTCACACTATTTTCTTTTAAATTAGAAGTAAGTTTTTATTCAATTTTCTAACAACTTGCATAAGCCCATACAAAAGATTATTAAATCTACGAACTCTTTTATCATCTTTATTTAAAAAAACGAAAACAAAAAAATTCTGGTAAATACATATAAACCCTTTTATTATAAATTAAATTTCTATAATCGGTGTTTGAAACGACGCCGTATGCTTACTCCTGACCCGAACGCACGTGAGAGGATGCACAGTACATATTCGATTTTTTTGTCGTTTCAAGTGTTGTGAAAAGCCTTTGTTTGTCGTTTTGGGTCAAACAAACACCCGCCTGACATCATCACCGCCTCATATTTTGCATCACCACCGCCTTATATTTTTTGCCCCAAAAAAAGATAAAAACCGGAAACCTAAGAAGCTTCATGAACACTGCATTTACCTCACCTCAACCACCAGCTCCATCCGTGTAAGGTATGTCAGCTCTTGGATTTAATACGTTCACCAAATATCGTTTTTTGTCTTAATTGCATGAATCACTATAACTGTAGATTTGCAAAACATTGAATATGTTATTTGATAAATTAACTGTGGTCATCATACTGTATTTAGGTACACAAAGTGATTGCAAAAACTGTATAAAAAATAACATAACATGATCTTGCACCTTATACATTTTATGGTTTGCGATTTAGTTAGATATATAAAAGGCTTTTGCAAATGGTATACTAGGAAGAACATGGACTAATAACTTAGAGATTCCATTGTTTCTTATTTAATTAGATATGCAAGTATCTGAAACCCTTGCCTTTATACTTTATTTGTGCATGTTTTTCTGTTTACAAATGGAATTAACTAAAACCTTTATTTATATACATTGTATGCCTAAATGTAAAGCCATCGATTGTTTTCTAAATAAAATGAAAGCTAAAAGAGAGTCATCGCCTAACAGTAACGCCAAATTTAATCAAATCTCTGATATGGATGCATATAATGTTAATGCCGTTAGCGATAATATAGACGCCCCCAGTGTTATGCTTCCTGATAATAGCAAAAATAAATGTTCGCGTGACAACTATAAGCAAAAAAAGGCTGAAAGTAAAAAAGAAACTATTCAACATTTTAATAATTTACTTACTGAAACTTTTACTTCAAACAACATATTAAATGACATTGCTCTTGAGAGTTCTGCGCACAAAGAAGAGAATCCCAACTTCCGACACCCTTATATTTCTGATCATAACCATGCCCAGTTTCCAACCCCTGCACCATACACATTAAACAAACCACACCAACTTGAAAAAATAAACAACCCTTATGAACTGAAGAAAAGGAAAGGAGTTTTTTTAAGACCTGTTAAGCCAAATGAAAAGAAAACTTCTATCTACTTTACAACATCTGCAAACGCAAAGCTATCACCAGCAAATGCCACAAAGTGCCAAAGCAGGAACAGCAAACAGATGCGTAAGTAGCCACATATGAATATCTCTCTACTTTAATAGATAAAATTTACAGTTTAAATATAACTAACCAACTTGGTTTCTGTATCTATTCTTTGCAGAAAATTCGGGTTCCCCATGTAGCCAAATAGAATACAACATACTTTCGGATTCCTTACATCCTCCAATAACTGTTGAGAAACCTGATAGCATCTACCAACGTGACAATATCGAAACAAACGCTACTACACGCATATGCCATACAACAATAACAACCCTTATGGAGTAAGGAAAAGGAAAGGAGTTTTTAAGACCGTTAAGCCAAATGAAAAGAAATCTTCTATCTACTTTACAACATCTCAGCAAACATAAAAGTATCACCAAAGAATGCGAGTGAGTGTCAAAGTAGCAATAGCAAACAAACACGTGAGTAGTCACATGGCTATATCTTTCTACTTTGTGGACACAATTTATGCTTTAAACATAACTAAGCGACTTGCTTTCTAAATGTATTATTTGCGTAAAATTTGAGTTCCCTATGTACGCAAATAGATTGCACCATACCGTAAGGTTCTTTACATTCTACAATAAGCATTGACAAACCTTATAGCATTAACGAAGTCGGCAATAACGAAAGCAACGACTACTACACGTGTATACCATCTAACAATAACACGAAATGTCAGCAACAAGAAAGTAAGTGCCTTACCTATGATTATTAAAACTTATTAAATATTTCTATATTGCTACTTATTATTATTACAAGTGCACAAATTTAGGAAAAGGCATTTTAATATCTGCAATTTGTAGACACATACACTTCGCTACTACTTAGCAATATTGCAGAAAAATCGACTTAATAACGTTCAGGGACATATGAAATGCAAACGTCAGTTCCATCATCTTTACTTACACAATTTTTTTGACAATGTAACGGATAACTAACCAGTTTACTTTCTAAATGTATTCTTTGCAGGAAAATCAGGTTCCCCCTGTACCCAAATAGATTGTAACATACCGTCAGGTTCTTTACATTCTGCAATAACCATTGATGAACCTTATAGCATTAACGAAGTTGGCAATAACGAAAGCAAAGAATACTACACACATATGTCATACAACAACAATATGATGTGCCAGCAACAAGAAAGTAAGTGCCTTACCTGTGGTTGTTAAAACTTTTTGAATGTTTCCCTGTTGCTACTTACACATACGAAAACTGTAAAAGTAAGTGTTGCATCTAGTATGGACAAATGCTTAAACGTATTTACACATTTTTTGAAAATGTAGTAATTCCTATCGACTTACGGTTTAACCATT
>CM040241.1:214858287-214936116 GCA_022545495.1 Chrysanthemum lavandulifolium
AACACAGCAGTTCATGCCTCGTACTCTAAAGAAAAGAAAAGTGTACGTGTCAAGGCGCTTTATCTTCCGAAGAAGAGAAATCTTCTATTATGACCATTCTCATCAACATGCTTCATACTTTTCCATGCGCTTCATCATCAAGTGAACCGGCTACCATCGATTGTTTTCTCATTCCACTTGCTCGATTATAATGAAGATGGCGACATCATGTGCTTATTTTGCGGGAGAGAAGTGTGAATAGAACATTCGGTGATTTTCACTTACTTAATCAAGAATGGCAACTCCGTATGCAATTCTTGAGGGAGAAGAAGTGTGAAATTATCGCATGGTTGATTATTATTTGAGAATTTAAATGGTCATACGGCTCTAAACTCATGTAAGAACCGAGCTTCTTCTTATCGGGTAATCTTCACATGGAGTTTCTTCTTAAGAGTCGTTGGTTGACATCTTCACATGGGCTGATATGATTAAATGACAAAGTGCTTCTAGTTGCTGGGCTAATTTCTGTAATGAACATCTTTCTGTTCTTGTTTGATTGGGAGGGATTTTAGTTAAGGAGATTTGCTACATATAAGGTAATTGGATCGCATTTGGTGAGTTGAAGATGTTGACTTTCTATTCCCCAACCGGACAATCTTGAAGAAGGTCGAGTCTGATCGGTTCTACATTCTCTACTACATGTTAGAAGACTTAAGACGAGTTGCATTTGAGTATTTAAAGACTTCTTCTTAATTCATGCATTCATCATAAAGATTGTCGGTTTAGGGAGAGCACTAACGGGAGGGTGAAATGTTTGATTTAATCCCAATTAGACTTGCTCATATTCTTCAAAGAAGTTGATTCTCACAAAGACTTCTAAGGTTCTTCTCAATGATTTCTTGTATTTGGGCTTTCAAAGTGTTCTTGATTCAAGTGTCAAAACCGGCAAGGGGAAGGAGACACATATCTAAACGCGAGTAAACTTGATGAACTTAATACTTCTAAGTAATTGAAGATATCCAGGAAGACAAATGTGATTACCATGAGAGAAACTCAAGGTTTGACTCATGGCGAGTAAACTTGATGGACTTAATACTTCTAAGTGATTGAAGTTATCACAGGAAAACAAATGTCATGACCGCAGAGAAACTCAAGGTTTTACTCTTCAAGGCGTTTAGTGTTCTTATTTCAACTATGTGGGGAAGAGATGTTAGAAAATGTTTCAAGATATAAGAGGTACATTGGTGTGTGATGATCTCGATGTTATCGCAATCATCGTGGAGAGAGAATTGTGAACATTGGGGATGCTCAATTGCTTTACTTGAGGGCTTAATCTGTGATTCGTAGATATAATCAC
Organism: Chrysanthemum lavandulifolium; assembly: GCA_022545495.1. Taxonomy (NCBI): domain Eukaryota; kingdom Viridiplantae; phylum Streptophyta; class Magnoliopsida; order Asterales; family Asteraceae; genus Chrysanthemum; species Chrysanthemum lavandulifolium. Next base: position 214,859,624 of record CM040241.1, read on the forward strand.
TTATTCCGGTGTTGACATCCGCGAGATTGTCACCCGCAGAGATAATCGATGATTCGCCTGCTTCTTCAATGTTATCGGTTGTTCTCTCTTTGGGAATGTGTGTACCTGGTCCTTGAGCTTCATACACGATCATCGTGGAAGAAATCCATTGTTTACCACAAACATTGGGGAGGTGTTTTCCTTGGGCATGATGTGTATTTGGGAGAGTTCACGTTATTGGTGTACTTGGGTTCTTGAGCTTCATACACATTCATCGGGGATGAAAGATGTGAACATTGGGAGTTGTTCTTCATTACCCTCATGATGTGTATTCGGAGAGTTCTTGAGCATTATACAAAGAGACCGGCGCATCAATTCAACTACGTGGGGAAGTGGTCTCTTGACACCTTATGGAATAGATTGCTTGAGACTTCAAGTGGAAAAGGAAATTTGAGAAGATTATTTAAATGTGGGATGATACGTTGTCGTTGTTCTTGTTGATGATATAACCCCGAACGGAGAACCTCGATTATCGTGCATTAAATGGAGCAATGGATAAATGATAATGGTGTGCTTCTTGGTGCACCAGCTAATGGAAGCTTGAATGAAAGCTTTGAATCGCTCGGCTAAAGGTCTTTCGGTTTGGGGAAGTCGCGAGTCTCACTTTCGATGGTTCAATTTCTTTCTTCGATTCAAGAGCCACGAAGCTTTGGTGGTGAATGTTTAAGAGTTGATGACTTCTATCTTCTACTGACGTCACGCTCGATATCCTTATCTCGGTACTCGTATCATCATCTTCTTTAACTATATCATCTACTCTATCCTTGTATATATTTATCGAAAACAAAATACAAAATTATAAAACCAACAAAACAAAATAGAAAAATATAAAACCATCAAAAGAAAATAGAAAAATATAAAATCTTCAAAAATCCATAAAAATCGAAAATTTGAAAAGACCAAAAATATGTTTTCTCAAGACATGTCTTCGGTATCGATAACATCTACGGTCTTAGAAATGTCATTCAATAATGGCACGGGACCATAGATGAAGTTCGAGCAGGAGGTGTAAATATTCTTTTCTAAACATGTCTCAAAATATGGCTTACTGATTATTTGATCAGTAACCCGGGCTTCAAATGAAGGCTTGCGATTATTTCGCATCTGTGACCCGCTTATATCATGGTTTGCTATTATTTCGGATAGCAAACCGCTCTTAAAGGAAGGAAAGTGCTACGCTTAAACGTTTTTCACAAATTTCGTTCACTTATCCTAAAACAAATGAGGAAAGTATGTCAAGGATCATTGTTCCTACTCAAATATTTTCCGTCTATAAATTCTTGGAAAAATATTTGTTGTTTTCAAAATGGTGGTAAATGAGTTGCTTTAAAAACAATCGCTTGAGTTTTTGTTAAATTTTCAAACTCAATCAATGACTTGGTAGCTTTTAAACTCTTGAAAAATGAGTCATTGATTGAGGGGATAATGTTTTCAAATCTATATCATCTAACGAGCTCTTAATTATCCTACGTGCTTAATTAAAATGATATTTGCACGTGTCGAAGGACTAGGAATTTAGGATATGATTGTTAGGTTTAGATGATTAGAGTTTGATTAACACATAAACCCCATGCCATATATGAATTGATTGATATGTTGGATTGACTTTTATTAGTCGATTCTTGTTTGGGTGATGTCGACCACCATATATCTGTATGTATGTTCACTAACGTATGCGGTATATTGGTATAAGAATGTTCCGATCCGGATCCCACTATTGATGATGATTGGATGCCAAAAGGAAAGGGTAACGATATCTTGGGTTGACAAATGAAGAAACGGAGCTTAATCGACTTCAATGGAGAGTTGGCATGAAATGCAACGAAGAGGTCTTCTTGCATCGGCAGATGGTTTTCTTGACAAGTGAAGAAACGGAGCTTAATTGGACCTCGGTTGGCATTCAAATGCAACGAAGAAGAAGTCTCACCGCATCGCCAGACGGTTTTCTTCCAACCATACAGAACAACAACATAAGCTTCTCAACCACTAACGTATCTTTGTGCAGGATACCATTTTTAAACAATTTTGAATAAATTTGAATAAATTGTTTTGAAAATGGAATATATTGTTTTGAAAATATATTGGACTAAATTTTGAAAATCACCGGACTTCATTTTATCAAAACTTAAGTCACTCAATTATCGACTTCGGTCATCGATTGAGGGGGAGAGTGATTTAATTTATAATATTTTCAAACAATATTTCTTCATATAAGTTCCGGTTTGTACGTTAAAATTGTGGTGATCTAAAGATTTAATGTTATGTCATGGTATGATTTTCTTTAAAATTCAAAGATCTGTCAAAATGAAATTTTTTCTGTTCTTGTTTGATTGTGAAATTGTTTTATTTTTACTTAAAGATCGTTTAAAAAACTATCATACCTGACACTAACAATCTTTAATGTCTAGAGTTGGTCCTTATCTATCATCTTTCAAAATTAAATCTTGCCACGTCTTTCCCTAAAACTTTCTAAATGATTTAAATCAATCGGGATCCAAAACCCTAATTGGCTTGAAATTTTTGATCAAGGGAGAGATCGTGATTTAAATCTCAAATCTGTTTTTATGGAATTGGTTTTAGTCCTTCAAAGGCACTCCTGCCTCCATGTGCCAAACGATTTCAAATACACAATGCACATGTTGAGGAGGAGGATTTATCCAAAAACCATATGAGTATTTAAACAAGGCCACATTTTCTCCCATGTTTTCTAAACCTAATTAAATCACTTGGGATCCAAAATCTCAAAGGGTTTGATATTTTTGATCGGGGGAGAATTTGTGATTTAATAATGAAATTTGATAAAAGTTGATCGTTTTGATTTAATTGTGCAGGCTGCTCGCTCATATGTGCTAAACGCTTTCGAATCTCGAAGCACATATTGAGAGGGAGCAAAACCATCGAGGTACAAAAGTTTTTTTAAAAAGAGATTATAAAGTACCTTGATTGTGTTTTCAAATGGTTTTCTTAATGGCTTTAGTAATCGTGGATGTGCTTCAAAAGAACTCTTGCCTCTATGTGATGAAAAATGTTTTCAAATATCCTATGCACATATTGAGGGGGAGAATTTACCAATGAAAATCAAATGGCTTTTTCGTATGAAAATTGTGATCAAAGAAAATATTTCAAAGTTCTCTTGCCTCCTTGTGCTAAACAATTTCTAAATCATATGCACATGTTGAGGGGGAGGTTTTCTAAATGATCAAAACTATTAAGGTACAAAATGCTTTGATCTCGTATCGCAAGTACCTTGATTGGTTTTCCAAATGATTTTCAATTGGTTTCATGAAGGAAAGAACAATACCAAAAGACCGACCAATTTACTTTATGCATGGAGTTATAAGGATGGTTAGGTTAGGTATTCGTTCCCATGATCCGCCGTAACCGGAAGGATCTTCCGAGGACAATCCACTAGATAGTGTAGAGTCCTTAGGTATATTGAAAAAGGAGAAAAGTGAGGAATGGGAAGAGTGCGGACTAAGATCGAGCTAGTCTTGGAATAAACCCAACAAGGTTCTAGTTATGAAGTCTCGGTAAGCAATGAAGGGTTGAAGAATGAAAAGAAATGAATGATAAAAGGGTGAAAAGAAATAGCCCTCCATCAATTCAACCTTAGGGCGTAAACCGGGTTCAATTCATATGCTACTAGTGGTTACTAAGGTAACACCGGTATTGAAGACAAGACATCATGGACCCAGTGATGCACCGCACTAAACTTCCCAAACCACTCAAGTTCCTCTTAAAAGGGCTTGTTTCATTCTCACGGGAACCGACATAATCTATCGACTTTCTCTTAGAGATGGTTGATATTGAAGAAGGAGACCTCTCCCTAGTCTCCGACAAAGGAACCAAAAATGCACTATTGAGTCTAGAGCCAAAAGATCATCCACAATATCTCGTTAGGACACTAAATTCTTGAAGACTTGCTTTTCACACAATGTGGAAAGTAAGTATATATTAAGAGTCCTACGCATTATCCTTATGGTATTGCGTAACATCCGAGTGATATGTAAAAATATTCACAATGAAGATGGAAATCCTTCTAGAGCCAACATCTAACAAGCTCTTGGTGGGTGACATGTAAAATCTCGTAAGATCAAACTTGTGACAACTGGATAGAAACGATGGGAGATTCATTCTTGAATCAACCTTGGTCGAGATTGGAATTGACGAATACTTTTGGAAAACCATTCGATGTGCAAACCTTCTTTCTCTAGCACGTCGAATGTGTACTTATGTTTTCAAATACAAAAGTATCTCGATTGAAAAAATGTTTTGGAAAAACCGCTCGATGTGCGAATCTCTTCTTTCGCTAGCACGTCGAATGTGTACTCTTTCAAATACAAAAGTATTTTCGATTGAAAATTGATATTTCTCATAAAACCTTCGTCGATTTCAAAACTCTTTCGTCTAAGTAATACGCGATTGTTTTTCAAATCAATTTTCATCAATCGCTGAATCTCAATTATTGGTTCACTCACTCCGTGTTGTCTTCTTTGAGACGTTCAGTTTGAGAACAACTAGAACAATTGCGAAACCCCGTCAAGGAGATTCTTAGGAATCCTACCGATCACAAAGATTTATATCGATCAACGGGAACCGTGGGCGTGTACTCAATTCAATGAAAGTGATCAAAGACACTTCGTGTGTTTTATTGCTAATCGTTGTTTGCGGTACATTTGACTGATTGCGGTGATCGTAATTGAGGAGTCAATCCAAAGCCGCATGCTCACAAGATCCACACTTAATTTGAAGAAATCATGACCGGTGCATATCTACATAACTGGCTCGATATTTCATACTATGCTTATGCTTCACTGCGCAAATATCATGAACCAAGAAGGCTTCCGCTACTCGATGGAAAGATGTCATGATTAAAAGTGTGAGCATGTCGGTCCAAAAGTCACAACTTCACATGATGGCAACACAATAAAGGGTGATCCGAGATTTCTCGTGGTCGATGATCTCAATGAAAGCTCAAGATCATCAAAGATGTGGATCGCTTAAAGGCCTCCACTAAAAGTACAAATCATTGCGGACTTTGAAGTTGCACTACTTAAGCACAAAGATTGCGAAAGTGAAGAATTAAAGTCTACGAGCTCAAGACTGAAGATAAAATAGAATGCTAGGATTCAAAATGTAAAACATGGGGTGACCTCACTTAGGGGGAGATTGTTAGGAATTAGAAAATTCCATGTTAAAGAGTCGGTCACCCCAATAATGGTCTAGCATATGTTAGCTCGTAGATTTGTCGTTAGTTACGTTATTTATCAGTTTATTAGTTAGTTATTAGTTTAGTTTAGCGTAGTGCAACACCGTGGAGGAAGGACGGGTCTTTACCCATCGTATCCCCGATCCACAGCCGATAGGAGGTCGTGTATTTGTAGTATAAATACCCCTTCCATCCATGGAAGGGTGGTGCTTCAATTCAATCTAACCTTTCATTTGTGTAAACCTCTAGCAAGAACACCCTCTCTCTCTACTTTCTCTCTCTAAAATGGAAAACATGTATTTTGATCTCCCAAGACCACCCGAATCATCTAACACAATAAAATAACGATCCTACAACCACACTTTTTTTTGACCATTTGACCACTCAAAATGACCAGATGACTCTCACGAGATGGACAAAAAAATTATACGAGTAAAAAAGACTGAATAAAAAGCTGTTGACAAAAACAGTTTTATGACATCTTTACCAATATAACTTTTGACCATTAAAATACAAGTAAACTTGCAAAAATCTGTTGAAAACTAAAAAACATATGTGAAAGGTTTAAACTTTGTTAAAAACAGATTTTACAAGATCGAATTTAGACAAGATACATCACCAAAAAATCAACCAATAATACAAAACCGACCTTGCTCTTGATACCAATGTTAGGATCGAATATTTGGTTTATATGGTGAATCGGGAGGTCTTGGAAGATGGAAGAAAGCCATCTCCAAGTTAGAGAGAGAAACAAGAGAGAAGGGCAAACTAGTGTGTATTTTATTAAGAAGAAAATGAAAGGATTACACTAAGAGTCTCACCCTCCATGGAAGTATGGAGGGTATTTATAGCTAAACACTTACAACTATGGCTATATGACATAACAAGCCCATGTGTTTTAGCTAACAAGGATAGAAAATGTAATCCGTCAATGTCGCTCCATTTACGAGTTTAGGAGCGATTCCAACAATTCTTTTGATTTCTTATAAGTGAAAACCTTTAAAAGTGAAAGGTTTGATAGGTTTTACTCAAAAGTAAGAAGCTTTGCTCCTTTTATAAGGATTGTGGCAATCAAGCGTACCACGTGGTCCTTTCATTACAAGAACGGGTTGTACATTGTTATGTGTGCACAAGCCATCGTCCGATAATCAAACAAACAAAATCACAATCAAGAGAGTACCCAACGATTACAGCACGATCGCCTACTTCGAGGACGTTGGAAAGTCGAATCGGAAAGTTTGGTCATCCTCCCACATAGCTCTCCGTTGCATCGATCCCGATGAATCAAACATTCATCAATCCTAGTGATAAATCAACGAACATCCTTGCGATCCTTTGAATTCCATCTCTTCGTCTAAATTATACCCAACTCAATGTCCTTCAATCTACATGCCAATCCATCTCGAACCATCTCCGGTGGCGTCATAGAACTTAGTGAATTTCATCGAAAGCCATGAAGCAAGTATGATGATTTTCACTTTGGTAGGCAAACCCAAACTTTGTTTATGAACGATTATGTACCGAGGTTCTTGATTGATTCGATGAAGTGTAGAATTTAGGTAAGATTCGACCCGAGGTGGAGATCTTCAACACGCTCTTTGATTTGATGCGTATGAAAACAAGGAGTGCAGAATGTACTTGATTTGAATTTCGGTTGAGGTTCGTGTTGGGGCTCGGTATGTCGTGATCCTCACCACCGAGGTATGTAGAGTGATTACCGGTTTTCTCCATTGGTGGTGTGGTTTCAAACCCTTGGTTGATCGGATGGTGGTGGTGTGTAGCATGTTGTGTAGTGGTGATAACCGCTTGACCATTTGATGAATCATTGGATGGAGTTGCCTTCTTAATGATTTTGTTGTTGACATAGTTGTTTCTTTTGTGGATGGAGGTGATGATAGAGATGATGATTTGGGCTTGGTGGAAGTGTCAATAGGTGGTTCGTAAGACCGTTGAGGTTTGTGTATTGGATTGTCAACTATGTAGTTGTTCGATTCCTTCTTAAACTTTTCCTCCTCGCTCTAGCAACTTCTTTTGCCTCTTTTCGAATCATTTCCTCTTCACCGCCAAATTATCATCATCAAGGACTCTTTCATCCTTATCATGATCGTAATCTCCTTCGTCATATATTTCCCCATCTTCACCATGCTTTTCTTCTTGCGGTTGTTTTAGTTGTTGTTGTGGTTGCTTCATTTCAACAGTAGTAGTGACAGTGACACCCTGATCCTTACCGGGTTGATTAACCAGATTGGATGGGGTAAGAGATGTTTGCAATGGATCTTCCATAAGTGGAGGACTACTGGTTGACCCTCCTACCCCACCAGGTTGATTAACCGGAAAGGTTGAAGCATGGTATTCCATCCTTTTCCGCTTTAATGTCTTATGAAATTTTATTTCCACTTCCATTGAATCATACTCATCATAAGGATGACTTTGTGAGCATGAATTTGAATGGATGTTGCAGAAGGATGTCCACAACAATTCTGCAAGATGATTATGAGCACATGAAGTTGTTGAAGATGACACGGAGATTGTTCTTGCCAATTGTTTTGTTGTATCCAACTGGGAATGTGTTTGCCATCAAGAGCTCTGCTGGGGCATTGATGATTGCTTGATTTGCAGCCATTTTGTGATTTGAAAGACATTAGACAAAAAGACAGACATATGGAAACACAATGTGTTTGTTTTAGTCTGATTTATTATCTAATTCCTTGTTTGATGGTAACATGTTTATGTTAGTTACAATTCCTAAGTCACATTATTCCAATTGATTGAAGTTGATGTGATAGATTACGTGAACATGTTAATTTTGAAATTTCAAAGTCCAATTTTTCACTTAACACACAACATATTAACTTTTGTAAGCATATACGAAACATGAGGTATTTGTGACATATGCGTAACATTTAACAAGTAAACATATGCGTAATAGGCCAAAATGTAGTGAACAGTGGGTTATGAGTAACAAGGATCCTTATGCGTAAGAAAGGAGCTTATGCGTAGGAGTAAGCTAAAGCGTAAGACCAAGCTTATGCATAAGAGTTTCTTACGCGTAAGACAACTTCAAAGGCTTTAGGCTTACGCGTAGGAATAAGCAAGATGTTACGCGTAATGTTTACTCGTAAGAGTAAAGCTTATGGGTAGCAAGCCTTGTTTACGAATATCTTTCCAAGACACGCGTAATCCACTGTAGACCTCTTATGCGTAAGAGTTACGCGTAAGATTTCTCTTAGGCGCTACCTTACGCACAAAAGTATTCTTTAAGCGTAACGGTTTGAACACCAAGATTCGACATTACGAATAATTAACACAGTTAACTATAAACATGAAAACTTGATTGCGCTTAATTCCAAACATCTTTTAGATCACAAAACAAGCATAAGAACATATCACATACACACGTAAAGACTTAGGCGTAAAATTACTTAAACCCTAAACCCTTAATCTACGTGTAAGGGATATAGCTACACAAATCAAACAAGAGTGTTTTCGAGTGTCCTAGATGTCATATGAGTGCAATGGAACAAGATTTAACACATTTCCACCACGTAATCGGAAGATTTAGGTTGATTTACTATTATGGCTCGATACCACTTTGTTAGGTCACTATAATAGTAACACAAGCATCAATATAAGAAATAGAGAGAGAAAGGATCGGATGAACAACACAAACACTTATGCGTATGAATTAGAGAAGAGTTACGGCGTATGAAGTGATATGAATTGAACAACCAACCCTCAAGTGAGGGTATTACAAAGGTATTTATAGGAGGAACTAGGGCAACACTCCAAGTTCCCATCCTTTTACTTATTGGGCTTGGCCTATGCTTATGTGCTTTCTACATAAGCCTAGCCTTGATTACTAACATAAAAGCCATATTAACCTAACTATTACATATGAATCAATAACACTTGAAATATAGTTTAGGAGTGATTCCAACAAATAAATGTCCTATGATCTGCCAGAGCCGGAGGGATCTACCCAAGGACACCACCAATAGTTAGAATTTAGAAGTCTGTTAATACAAATAAACCGTAAAATCATTTATTAATATTGAGCGATATCTTTGTGTTTTGTTGATAACAAATATAATGTTATCATAAGTAAAATTATAAGGATACATGTTATTTTTGTAAAGCCTTTAGATATAGTCATTAATACAAATTGTTGTAATAAATCATTTGTTGTAATAGTTTATTAGGATGCGTAAAACCTACAACCCATGGAGCATATCCATAACCCATGGTATTGACCCATATCCATTTGACTAGATGCATTGCATCTATTAGATATATTGTATCTAATGAAATACCCATGGACGAACCCATAACCCGTGACCCATGACCCATAACCAAAAAACTCATGGGCAAAGAGGAGCGTCCCACGGATCCCTGGTGTTACACTAGACGGATCCATTAAGGGAGGGATCTGTGGGATCCTTGCTATAGTGGCAAGTTTTTGCCTATAAATAGAGAGCCATTTCTTCATTTCTCTTTACCCCTCTTCTTACTAACTCTCTCATATATTCTTACACTCTTCTAACAAAAGATCACTTGATCTAGAGAGTTGTTCTTCTTTCTACTATTGTGATTCTCATATAGGTCCTTCTCTAAGGCGAGATCACGAGCTTTCTACAAGTCATCCAAGCAAGGGGTCCTTGATTGATTTGTTCCCTCACAAGATTTCTATAGCAAATATCTTGTACTTAATATTTCACATAGTTGTTGTGTAATAGTCGTGTTGGTTTGGTCCTCCATGTTGCAGACTCGGTATTTAGCTTTGTACCGGAAAAAGATGTAAGCAACGTTGTGAAGGCTTCTCCGCCAAGTTGAAGGAGTTTGTTGACATAGTGCTTGAACTCTCGAGTAGGTGACTCGGGGAGTGGAGTAGGGCAAGGAAGGTGTCCTTGTAGCCGAACCACTATAAATCGGTTGTGCTATTTATATCCCTTACTTTACTTTCTTTACTTGCATTACTCTTATATCTATACTTTATCTTCATCCATACAATTTCACATAACATCGAATCTAAAGTTTTAGAAACTAACTTAAAATCGGAAAAACTATTCAACCCCCTTCTAGTTTTCCACAATTGGCATCAAGAGCTAAGTTTATAAAAGTTTTAAAGTAAACCGTATTTTAAAACTTTTCGATCACTATGGGTTCGAAAATTACAAGGAAGGGCTATCTATGCAACGACCTCCACTACTTGAAACTAATGGTTTTATATATTGGAAAAATAGATTCAAACGTATGTGAAGTCTAAAGATATTGATCTTTGGTACATCATTGTTGAAGGCGATTTTGAAGCCACTGCAAAAGATGAAAATGGAATTTTAGTTAACATACCTCATGATAAACTCACCGATGAAATTAAGAAAAAGATTTCCAAAAATAGTGAAGCTAAAATGGTTTTATATAATGCTTTACCCAAAAAGGAAATCGAAAGAATCTCCATGCTTAAAACTTCTAAAGAAATTTGGAATTCCTTAGTTGTAACTCATGAAGGTAATCAACAAGTGAAAAACAATAAAATAGATTTATTTGTTCAACAATATGAAAAATTTTCAATATCGGATGAGGAAACTATTGATCACTCTTTTCTTAACTTTAATACTATAATTACATCTTTACAAGCACTTGATGAATCTTTCTCTAGCCATAACCATGTTAGGAAATATCTAAGGGCACTTCCATCCAAAAGGATATCTAAGGTCACGGCGATAGAAGAATCAAAAGATTTGACAATCCTCACCCTTGATGAACTCATAGGCAACCTAAAGGTCTATGAGCTTGTCCTCGCTAAAGATTCAAGCCTCAAAAGTGAAAGAGAATCACAAATCTTTGCACTTAAAGCCAAGAAGGTCACAAGCGATGAAGATGACTCCTCTTCGGATAGTGATGACGAGGAGTATGCCATGGATGTAAGGGACTTCAAAAGTTCTTTAGAAGGAAGGGAAGATACGTCAAACAACCATATGACGACAAGAAAGGATTCCGAAAAGCAAAGAGGACGAAGCCAAGGATGATCACACTTGTTTTAAATGTGGGGACCCAAACCACTTTATTAATAAGTGTCCCAAACGCGATGATCAAAAGGAATTTGTGAGCGGTTCGTGGGGAATGAGCGAGGAAGAGGATGAAGAAATTTGTCTCATGGCAAATGACGAGGTATGTCACGAATACTATAGTAGCTCATCATTAGATGATGACTCATTGCATAATAAATATGATAAACTTTGCAAAATTAGATTAAAAGTAATTAACAAAAACAAGTTTTTGAAAAATCAAAACCAACATTTAGAAAAGGAAGTCATAGAGTTAAAGGCAAAATTAAAACGTCTAGAAAAGGGGAAGATAGCAAGTGGCGAATGTGAACGTTGCGTTCAACTTCAAACACTAGTTGATCATCTAGACTCTAAGATTGCTAGAATGAGCACTAATACCTTAGATATGATATTGGATAGCGTTAAAACATGAAATAACCAAAATGGTCTAGGTTTTCAGGAACTTAATGCGTCAACTAGTGAAAACAAAGAAACACAATTCGTAAAAGCACTAGAAAAACAAACCACTGTTGTGGCGGATCCCACAGATCCCACAAAAAGGGAATCGGCTAGTGTACAGCCAGGGATCCGTGGGTCTGCTGAAGCAAATAGTGGTAATAATGTAGCATCCTCTTCTAGAACTGATTTTGTTATTGTTAATAAGAAGAAACCAACTCATGTTACCATTAGACAACCACCTCCAAGATATAATCAAAGCTTTATAAAGAACAAAGGTCCATCATTTTCAAAACCAAACACATCTAGGAGACCTAATAATGTTTATCCGAGAAGTAACCATCAAATGGGATGAAATCCAAATATGCAAAATGGTTTTCCATTTCAAAACTTTGCACCATGGAACGCATATTCACCTTATCCATACATGTCTAACATGACTGGAATGTTTAACACTAATGAACCCATGAACAAATGGGGACTAAACTTTTGAGTTAATTGTTTTCTTAGGTGTGCTTAAAGGTCGACTGTATCCGGATGAGTAGATCAAGGATAGCGGGTTCACGAGGCACATGACCAAAGAATAAAGATTTATTCTCCACATATGAATCCTTTAATGGAGGAAATGTGGTATTTGGAAATAGCAAAGCAAAATCATCGGTAAAGGTACGATTTCTAACAAATCTCTAACCATTAACGATGTGTGTCACATCAGAGAACCTAAACTTTAACCTCTTAAGTATAGGACAAATATGTGATAAAAAGTGCAACGTACTTTTTAACGAAACCGGTAGTAAGATATTAAAGAATGGTATCACCATAGGTAGAGGAATTAGGAAACATGGTGTCTATGTCATTAAAATCGGTAATGAACCTAAAGAGAAACTTTTTCTTACTTCTATGGATGATACTTCGACCTTATGGCATCAAAGATTGGGTCATGCCAATATGCGACTTCTCCAATCGCTATCATCCATAGATCTAGTAAGAGATATACCTAAATTAAAATATGAACATCACTTTTGTGATGCTTGTAACATAGGAAAACAAGTCCATTCTAGTCACAAAGCTAAAAACATGGTGTCTATAACTAAGTGTCTAGAGTTACTACACATGGATTTATTTGGTCCATCCGCTATCCAAAGTTATGGAGGCAACTACTACACTTTGGTTATAGTGGATGATTATTTTAGGTACACATGGACTAAATTCTTAAAGAACAAAACTGAAATGTTCAACTACTTTGAAATATTAAGTAAGAAAATCCAAAGATAACTAGGAAGTCCTATAGTGTCTATTAGAACGGATCATGGTAGGGAATTCGATAATGAAGTGCAATTTGGAGCCTTTTGTAATGCTAATGGTATTACTCAAAACTTCTCGGCTCCTCGCACTCCATAATCGAATGGGGTAGTTGAAAGAAAGAATAGAACCCTACAAGAAATGAGTCGCACCATGCTAAATGAGCAATCCATACCTCAAAATGTTTGGTGCAATGCCGTTGATACCTCAACATACATACTTAATTGAGTCTTAATTAGACCACTTTTAGGTAAAACTCCATACGAGTTACTTCGAGGCAAAAAGCCTACGTTAGATCACTTTAGAGTCTTTGGTAGCAAATGTTTTCTACTTAACACTAAAGATTACCTTACAAAATTTGATCCTAAATCAACCGAATGTATCGCTTTTAGGTTATTCTCTAATAGCAAAGCTTACGTCATATTAAACAAAGAAACAATGAAGGTAGAGGAATCGTTAAACGTAAAATTTGATGAAAGTCCACCCAAACCTACTCCGCCTCTTGTCGATGATGAGATTGTCGAAAGTGAAGCTATTGTAATAAAGAAAAGATAAACGAAGAAGAAGAACCTTTAAATGATGAAATCATAAATATTAAAGAGTCCAAAGATCACCCGTAGATAAGGTCATAGGAAAGCTAAACGAAAGAATTTTAAGGTCTCAAGTTCAAAACCAAAGTAGCTTGTTTTGTTTCGTCTCAACCATAGAACCTAAGAATACACAAGAAGCCATAAAAGATGAAAGTTGGGTAATGGCTATGCAAGAAGAGTTAAATCAAATTGTTTCTAACGATGTTTGGACACTCGTCCCTCCACCTAGTAATGAAACCATAATAGGAACCAAATGGGTATATAAAAACAAGTTAGATGCAAACGGTATAATGTCTAGAAACAAAGCTAGACTCGTTGCCCAAGGGTATAATCAACAAGAAGGAATAGACGACCTATGCCCCCGTGGCTAGATTAGAGTCTATAAGAATACTTCTTGCTTATGCTTGTGCTAATGATCTTAAGCTTTATCAAATGGATGTCAAAAGTGCTTTTCTAAATGGTTTTATTAATGAAGAAGTATATGTAGCTCAACCCGGGCTTCATCGATTTTGAAAAACCTAAACATGTGTATAAGCTAAAGAAAGCCCTTTACGGTCTTAAACAAGCTCCAAAAGATTGATATGATAGACTCAAGTCATTCTTAATCAAACACAACTATACCATGGGGTTAGTTGATAACACACTTTTACTAAGAAAAGAGAGTCACATATAATCATTGTTCAAATATATGTAGATGATATTATATTCGGATCTACTTGTCAAGACATGTGTGATGATTTTCTAAAATCATGCATGACGAGTTCGAAATGAGTATGATGGGAGAACTTAGTTTCTTTCTTGGTCTACAAATCAAACAAGTAGAAGATGATATATTCTTTAATCATTCTGAATACATTAAGGAGATGTTAAAGAACTTCGGTTTAGAATAGTCAAAACTAATTAGGACACCAATGTCATCCGACACTAAACTCACAAAAGATGAAGACGGCGAATCCGTTGATAACACAAAATATCGTGGCATGATTGGTAGTCTTCTACCTCACGGCTAGTCGGCCGGATATCATGTTTAGTGTTTGTCTATGTGCTAGGTTTCAAGAAGATCCTAAAACATCACATCTAGAAGCCGTCAAAAGGATATTTAGATACATTAAAGGTACAACTCAATTAGGATTGTGGTATCCTAAGGGTACGGGAGTAGAAACAATTGTATATGCAGATTCTGACCATGCAGGTGATTATGTTGACCGAAAAAGTACAAGTGGGGTATGTACTTTTATGGGATGGCATTTAACATCTTGGTTCTCAAAGAAGCAAACGGCATTAGAAATATCAACAACCGAAGCCGAATATGTCTCCGCCGGCAAAGCATGCCGACAAGCACTATGGATGAAACAAGCGTTAGTTGACTACGACATTCATCTAAGTGACATAGCCATTCTATTTGACAACAAAGGTGCCATCGATTTAAGAAAGAATCCGGTATTGCATTCTCCTACAAAGCATATAGAGATTCGTCATTACTTCTTAAGAGACAATGTTCAAAAGGGGAACATCTCTATTGAGAAGGTAGATTCCAAAGACAACATAGCCGACGTCCTCACCAAACCGTTGAAGCGGGAACAATTCAACCTACTTCGTCTTGGTCTTGGTCTCATGGAACAATCGTCGTAATTTGCTTTTAAACTCTACAAGGTATGTAAACACTAACCTTCTTCTTTTTGAGTCTAGGATCTCTATTTCACGCACAACTCACAAGCAATACGGGAATTTTCAAAACCCAAAATAAGTTTTACTTATAATTCATAGTTTTCTCTTAGTTTTCAAGATAAGTACCTTTTGCAAAGACGTAATTGCATACATATTTTTCTCTTTCAAAGAATAAACAGTTTATTCACACATAGAAACCTCTTTTCAAAATGATTTCTAAAAGGATACCTCTTCCCGTATCACTTTCATAAAAGTCATTTCTCACGTTTAGGACAAATCGCTTTTTCATTATTAATACAAAGTAAAAATCCGTTTTCATTGCAGCTCATGTCTTTTGAATACTAAAGAGGAAACATAACTAATATGTGTTTTCGGGTACATTCATTTAAGCAATAATGAATTAGGAGCACTCGGGTTATCTCACATAATAGTATGCGTTTTCACTTCTAGTTTATTTTTCTTTTCTTTTTAGGAGTCGAGATAACTGCAACTCCAAATGGTTTGCATATAGGCACACACTAGGCAAAAATGTTTCCAAAAGGAAAATTTTGAGTCGCTTGAATCACCGATACCACGGATCCCAGCCTTAATCTTTGGACGGATCCTCGAGGAAGGATCCGTAGGATCCGTGAGACATAAGCTAATTTTATCTTCTATTTTTTTCACTTTGGATGAAAACTTCAATAGTTTCATCATTCCTTTTATTAATTTTGGAGTATGATATTTAATGCTTGTGTTCTCATGATCACATGCCTTAAATCCATATCTAATCATTAGATTTTAATCCACATTTTGGGTCAAGCATTCATTACAATGCATTATTTTTCTATAAATAGAATTCCCAAAATGCTTGCATATTCATCAAATCCCAACTTCACAATCAAACATCATCATGTCACCCAAAAGATCTTCCAACATAGATGAATCATCTAGAGCAAACAACCCCTTTCATGAAATCCAAAACTTTGACCTCCCACCTTCCAAAGTACCACCACCCAAATCTAGAAAAACCGCACGGATTAGCATTCGACCTTGTTGCTTAGCAAAACCATCATCAAATGGTTCATCACCAACAACTCATTCACCACAAGATGCTTCCATTATAGTACCTCCTTCATCACCAAGAAGTACACCAACTTCATCACCCATCACATCACCACCTAAGGTCACTATTTTGGAACTCCTTAAGACTCCAACAAGATCTCAACAAACAAAACAAAAGAACTAGTCTTTTGACACCTCCCACTTCTCCAAACACAATTTTCAAAGACCTTGGAACCTCACCACCTATAGCTCCCATTGTGTTACAAGAACATCTAGATTCTTTTCCACCACCACTTCCAAACATTCGGATTTTGATCCGTATTTTCAACTTTTCCATCACAACTTCCGCATCTCACAAATCAAAGTCACCCGGAAAACTTCCGCACTCATTACCCACATCACTTACATTGTGAACATTGTCAATCCACTAGGGATATTGCAATAGAGATTAGGGAAGAAATGAGAGTCATACTCAACCTCATTCTTGATCGCATCAACATCATTACTCATCAAAACCTCCTTTCATAACCTTATGCAAGCATGGAAGGGATCATTTTTATTACCTTTAGTATTTTCCTTTTGAGTCATTTTTCAAGAACAAGTCTTGTTCTTACTTTTACATGCTTGTATGTGGCATAAGTACCACTACATTTTGTTGTTTTATTACAAGGCCTTGTTTACATACCTTGGCTCCCAATCTTGATTCTCGTCAATCAAAAGATTATTTATGCATGTTACTACTAACCCTTTCTTTGTAGGATCTTTTAATTTTTCTCACTTGGTGCCCCAATCTAAGGGGAGCTACCGTCAAGGGGGAGTAAGCGATACGTGGACTATTCTTCCACATTTTATTTCTTCGTTGGGTCAACTTTTTGTTTCGACAAAAAGGGGGAGAAGAAGTAAAACTTAGGCTTTCAAAACATACATCTAATCTTAAGTTTTACTCATCATAACATTATGTTTTGTCATCAACAAAAAGGAGGAGATTGTTAATACAAAGAAACCGTAAAAACGTTTATTAATATTGAGCGATCTCTTTGTGTTTTGTTGATAACAAATATAATGTTATCATAAGTAAATTTATAAGGATACATGTTATTTTTGTAAAGCATTTACATATAGTCATTAATACAAATTATTGTAATAAATCATTTGTTGTAATAGTTTATTAGGATGGGTAAAACCTACAACCTATGGAGCATATCCATAACACATGGTATTGACCCATATCCATTTGACGAGATGCATTGCATCTATTAGATACATTGTATCTAATGAAATACCCATGGACCAATCCATAACCCATGACCCATGACCCATAACCAAAAAACCCATGGGCAAAGAGGAGCGTCCCATGGATCCCTAGTGTTACACTACACGGATCCCTTAAGGGAGGGATCCGTGCTACAGTGGCAAGTTTTGTCTATAAATAGAGAGCCATTTCTTCATTTCTCTTTACCCCTCTTCTTACTAACTCCCTCATATATTCTTACACTCTTCTAACAAAAGATCACTTGATCTAGAGAGTTGTTCTTCTTTCTTCTATTGTGATTCTCATATAGGTCCTTCTCTAAGGCGAGATCACGAGCTTTCTATAAGTCATCCAAGCAAGGGGTCCTTGATTGATTTGTTCCCTCACAGATTTCTGTAGAAAAGATATTGTACTTAATATTTCACATAGTTGTTGTGTAATAGTCGTGTTGGTTTGGTCCTCCCTGTTACGGACTCGGTATTTAGCTTTGTACCAGAAAAAGGTGTAAGCAATGTTGTGAAGGCTTCTCCGCCAAGTTGAAGGAGTTTGTTGACATAGTGCTTGAACTCTCGAGTAGGTGACTCGGGGAGTGGAGTAGGGTAAGGAAGGTGTCCTTGTAGCCAAACCACTATAAATCGATTGTGTCATTTCTATCCCTTACTTTACTTTCTTTACTTGCATTACTCTTAGATCTATACTTTATCTTCATCCATACGATTTCACATAACATCGAATTTAAAGTTTTTAGAAACTAACTTAAAATCAGCAAAACTATTCAACCCCCTTCTAGTTTTCCACAAAGTCCTTAGGTATGATTGAAAAAGGAGAAAATGAGAAATGAAGAAAGAAGGAGTTGAAGAATTAAAAAGAAAAGTTAAAGAAAAGGGTGAAAAGAAATTGCCCTCCATATAATTCAACTTAGGGCAGACACCGGGTTCAATTCATATGCTACTGGATGTCACAAGATGACACCGGTATTGAAGACAAAGTCGTCATGGACCCAGTGTCGCATTGCACTAAACCTTCTAAGCCATTCAAGTTCTCTCAAAAGAACTTGTTTCATTCTCACAGGGAACCCTACGTAATCTATCGACTTTCTATTAGAGATTGTTGGTATTGAAGAAAGAGACCCTCTCCCTAGTCTCCGCTTAGGAAAACCAAAGTGCACTATTGAGTCAAGAGCCACGAGAATTATCAAAAGATATCTTAGGAATACTTGATCTCTCATCACTTGTTGTTCAATAATAAAGACACAAGTGACACATTCTAGATTCCTTCGCAGATCTTAGCAATCTGCCGAGAACATTTATGAGGGGATTCACATTTGTGATCCTCAGTGATTGAATGGAAACTCCTGCCAGGGTCAACATCAAACAACCACGACAAAGCAGTCACTTCGGTAACTCCTTGTGGGTTACGCTTAGCGTGTCTCAAACGGTCTACAGTCGTGAGGTGATGCTTCGGTGTACCTCAACGACTCACCTGAACTGTAGATATATTTCGATATATAGTGTTAGCCTACTTGAGGGCCTCCAGTTCAGAAATAACCGTTGTAAGAATTAGAGATGTGTTTTCACACTATGCTGTTAACACCCTCGACATTCAAACTTGTAAGTGCTGGAAATCCCGCTAAGGAGATTCCTTTCAAGAATCGAGTCCTGAAGATGTGGGTCATTACTTGAACTTTCAACGTAATGCCAACTGTCCCTCAACGGGATTAGGACGACTGATTCGCCCGACCAAGGTGAATGGAATCAAGACATTCATCAGTAAAACAATTGTAGTGGTCAATTCTTTAAGAAAATATCACAATGATCATTTGGTATTTTTCACTAACATAAACATGCAAGTAGTGATGATTGATCCTTGGAGGATAGACCATGCCAATCTCCACATGCTCATACCAACAACATCAAACATGAAGTTCTCTCATACTCAAAGGCAATACAAAAGTCAAAACGATTCTTCTTCAAAGTTAAAGAATCTACAAAGTCTAAAGACTCGAGAACTACATCAATTTTGGAATTTAAAGTCAAAAGACGTGTGAGCATGGTGGAGAAAGACGTGGGGAAACCTAACCAACGAAGTTGACGAATGGCAGACAACAACATGCAATCACAACATCCACATAAGAACATTGGACAAAGAATACAACGACGTCAAAGGCGATAAAGTCAAAAGAATCAAAGCATATCTACTCACAAGAAAGAAGAATGCTAGAAAGGCGTCAAGCAACCACTATTACATTATAACTAACACTTGGGGAAATTGTTGGAATCACTTGTAACTAGTATTATCAAGTGTTAGTCATTTACATGTAATAGGTTGTTTAATTAGGCTTATAAGTATCTATTTAATGGCTAGGCTTATGTAGTAAGCTCATGAGCCTATCAAAGGCTCATAAGGCCAAGGTAAGGGATGCCTAGTTCTCTTGCCTATATAAACAATGTAACCTCTCATTTGAGAGGTGTTGGTTCATTCATTAAGCATAAACATTTCATATTATCTTGTGTGTGTTAGAATACAACCGACCCTCTTTTCTCCTTTATTCATTATACATCAAACATACTTGTGTTCATATTATGATGACCTAACAATTTGTTTGGAAATAAGGAAATAATCAAAGGATTGAATATGAAATAATCATATTGTCATTAAGAAAGAAAGGATTAGAAAATTATGATTATAGATTGTGTGTGTTGGGTAAGAAAATCAAAGAATACTCATACTCCCAAATAACATAAGGTCAAGTATTCATAATATCATAACTCGTGTTTTTCCACGACTTGATGTAATCAATAATTATCTTGATGCAAACATGATAAGTGCTTTGCATTATGATAAAGCATTTCCCATAACGAGAAAAGATGCATTTATGCAAAGAGATCTTTGACTTAGTTTGACCAATATGGGAGTAAAACCCATTACGTGATTAGATAAGACAGAAACACGGATCATGGTCATATGAATACTTTCCCTTGATTTCATATGAAAGGTATGAGTCTCTAGGTTTAGAAAAGCCTTGGCTAAAGGTATTTGAGAAAATATTTGAGTTGGCGTTTTGTCAAAACAAGAGGTTATGATTTTGAATTACTCTATTTCTAAAACTCATTTGAGTGTTCCCATGAAGCACACATCGTATTCATACCTGTATTGAAATAACCACATTTGTCAGGTAAGGGGAAACCCGACTTTTGAAAATCGTCCTGAACCAAACAAAGACCTAGCACGCTATATGCGCGTAGGAGTGCCTGCAACGCGTCAAGAACAGCTATTTGGTTGTTTTGGTTTTTGGCTAGCATTTGTGATTTTATGTGTTGCGAAGTTTTATTTGTCATCATTAAAACAAAAGGAGACCTAATCAATGTTGACCCAAAAGTTCTCATCAAAGATCAAAGCTAATCAACGTTTAGAAAGATTCTACACCAAAGTCAAAGAATCTGCAAAGTTAAAATACAAAGATCAAAGACAAAAAAAATGAGAACTACAAAAGTATGAAGCCCAAAGGCAACAAGAAATATGAGCATGTTGGAAAAGACACAAAGACACCTGTGAC
This sequence comes from Chrysanthemum lavandulifolium, assembly GCA_022545495.1. Taxonomy (NCBI): domain Eukaryota; kingdom Viridiplantae; phylum Streptophyta; class Magnoliopsida; order Asterales; family Asteraceae; genus Chrysanthemum; species Chrysanthemum lavandulifolium. Next base: position 214,880,784 of record CM040241.1, read on the forward strand.
AAAGACGTTGATAAAAGGAAGGAGAAACTAATATCTGATCACAACAACAAGAACAAAGAACAAAGAAGCAAAGAGATTAATGATGACACAAGTAAAGAACGTCATAGAAGTTCAAGACGTCAAACAAACTATGATGACCAACCTTGGGGAGATTGTTGGGATCACGTTATTATTATAAAGTGTCGGTCATTATTATTGTAATAGGTCGTTAGTTTATTTGGTTTATAAATGTTTGTTTTAGTGACCCGACTCATGTAGTAAGCCTATGGGCCGTGGCTTATGGATTCTTCTAGAACTATGGCAATGCCCATATGTCTTGTAAAAACTATAAATACCCCTTTCTTGATGGGAAAAAGGTGTTGGTTCATTTTATGCAAGTTTCACTTTCTCATTCCTAAGCATATTGTTTTCCTTCCATATATATATCTCTCTCTCTCTCTCTCACTCACACACACACACACACACAAACAAAAACCTAGCTTGTGTATGTCAAATATATTGACCTAACATTAACTTATAAATACACGGTTTATTGAGCAATATGCAAGTACTTAAAAAGGTGGAACTCATAATGTGCAATCGGCCAAAAAAGGTGGAACTCATAATGTGCAATCGACGTTAACTAATGGTCTTTTTTGTGTTTGATGATGATATTCAAATCTCTACTACTTATAAAGAGTTTATGTTTTGAAATTTTGAATATTGAAACGTAAATTAATGTAGTTTGCCTAAATTACCTCTAAGTACCTCTTAAACTTGGCAACTTTTCAAAAACTTGTCAACTTAAATATGTGTTTTCTTGATCAATTCTAAACTTGATCACTTTTTAAAAACACACTCTTTGTATTTTAAAAAAACGCACACTTTGCATCAAGGTTCAAACCAAAATAACGATTTTACAAGTATAATTATTTGCCGCTATACATCGTTGTTTTGTGCGAGTATTCATCTAATAGTTCTTTAATATATCTACTATTATGGTGAATATATAGTTGTAAAAGAGAGTTAATTTAAATGCTAGAAATGTTTTGCTTACTAAAGACAAATCTCATATACTTATTTTTTATTGAGAAAAAATAGGTGAAATTAATTAATAGTTTTAATTAAAAATACAATTACAACAATCTTTTAAATCATAAATATCTCATGAATCATTAATCGTTCATAAAGCAAATTATATACTCGACGGACATTTTATTATATTTCAATAAACGGAAACTTTCATATACTTTTGACCATTTTTTCTTTATTACGTTTTTTTATTATTGAAATTAGCATGACATATCACATGCGATTTAACACTAATTTAAAAGTTCGAACACTACTAAAATTCGTATAAGTATTTGTATATAAATAAAAATCATTCCCATTTTTAGAATTAAAAGACACATTGTAATCGAAATTTTAGATTAGAGCAATTTATTTATCATACTTCTATAATCAAATATCACATACGCTAAGAATAACATGTGATAGAGATTGGTTACATATCTAAGAAACCGGTTTGAGTTGCGGTTCAACTGGTCGAACTGGTAGCAAACTTGACCGAGTCTACTGAAAAATGGCTTTTAAAACATTGGTTACACTCATAAAAATTCACCAACAAGCCTTTCATGTACCATACATATTACAGGACACACAAAAAAATGGTCATTTATACCACAATGATGGTGTTGTTGTACAGATTACGTCTAAAAATAATGGCTATGGTAATGGGAGGATTGATCGATGAGTATGTTAGCTATTGTTATATTTAGTAGTAAAATGGCAACCATCGGTTGTCTGTGAACCAAAATAGGACATCAAAGAAAAATCAATACAATCTAAACCCCTCCCGTTAATGGGAATTTAATAAGCAACAAAATGGCGTATGTAATTCCCACAATCTCAAAGGATCCAATGCTACCTTGAAGCGTAACAAAAGTTCTGGTCATTTATCTACGACGCGGGTGAGTCATTGACAATTTACTAATTTCTTGAATATTTTGTAACTTTCATGATTAATTCGTCATGAATATTGTGCTATTGAATTATTGGTTTATAGGTTCGACATCAGAGAAGGGGAGCGAAAAAAAGGGGAGTCCGCTAGTGTTGTGTTTTGGAGAACTTTTGATAGATTTTGTGCCGACGGCTGCTGGAGTTTCATTGGCCGAGGCTCCTGGATTTAAGAAAGCTCCTGGTGGGGCTCCTGCTAACGTTGCGGTTGGTGTCACGAGATTGGGAGGATCAGCTGCTTTCCTTGGCAAGGTACATTTGAATCATATATACATTTTCAATTACTTAACATGCATTTGATTATTTAAAAGTCACAACTTTAACTATCCTTTAAAATTACCTTCTACTAACTTTTTTATTACAACTAATTATGTGAAAATACGCTAGTTTTCACCTGATTTGTTTCTTACTTGATTTTGTTGACGCATTAGACCATCTTTGTTTTCCCCGCCCCTCTTTTTGTGTTCTAGGTATTTAGCTATGTACTTTTGATTTTGACTGAAACCAGGTTGGTGATGATGAATTTGGTCACATGTTGGCTAGCATCCTCAAACAAAACAATGTTGATGTATCAGGAATGACGTTTGACAAAGATGCAAGAACCGCACTTGCATTTGTTACCTTAAGAGCTGACGGAGAGCGTGAATTTCTGTTCTTTCGTAATCCTAGTGCTGATATGCTTCTTTCAGAAGCAGATCTTGATAAAGATTTGATCAAGAAGGTAATTCTTAGTTCTTACCTTCTCTTCAACAAAATGCATGCTGATACATGTTCTATTTGGAAACTGTAAAATTATCTTTGATGGATTGAGAAACATACAATACCCAGAGACACAAACTTTATGTCTGTACATGTAACGATAATTGTGATATGTTGTCTTACAGTCAGCGATCTTCCACTACGGATCTATCAGCTTGATTGAAGATCCATGCAAATCAGCTCATTTAGCTGCTATGAAAGTGGCAAAAAATGCAGGCTGCATTCTTTCATATGATCCTAATTTGAGACTAGCTCTATGGCCCTCAGCTGAGGCTGCTCGAAAAGGCATAATGAGCATCTGGGATCAAGCCGATATTATTAAGGTACAAATTTCATAATAAATTTACTTTCGTCGATCTACTTAAAAATAATGTTATCTTTAAAATGCAGATTAGTGAGGATGAAATTGAATTCTTGACCAGAGGTGATGATCCCTATGATGATAAGGTTGTCTTGAACAAGCTTTTCCATCCCAATCTTAAGCTATTGATAGTAACTGAAGGTTCTAATGGTTGTAGATACTACACCAAGGTTATCTTCGTTCCTTTAAAAACTAAAATATATGGTCATTATAACGCATTTCTAACAATATTTGGGAGTTGGATTGTTTAATTGATTCCATCTAAGCTGATAAATTTTACAGGATTTCTATGGTAAAGTTGGTGGTGTTGAGGTCAAATGTGTTGATACAACAGGCGCTGGTGATGCTTTTGTTGGAGGACTCCTTAGTAGTTTGGCTTCAAACCTTCAATTGTTCAAGGTACAATTTTGCGTTCCATGTTTTGACGATTTTCGTTCTAGTGTCATTCATTTTATAATTTGAGAACTTGAATATACAGAGTCATTCTGAGCGCTGTAAAGATATATGATCAGACTCAGAGTGATTATTCTAATTAATTTCTTGAAATTTATATCGTGCTTCATTGCAGGATGAGAAGAAGCTAAGGGATGCGCTCAAATTTGCAAATGTTTGCGGTGCCATCACTGTGACAGAAAGGAGCAATTCCATCTTTGCCAACAAAGGAGACTGTTCTTAAGAAGTTGAAGGAAGCCGTATAGCCTGAATATGTTGCATCACTTGATAGTTTTGTTAAAGATTAAAGGAAATGGCTATTACGTACATGTACTAGATAAAAAAAAAAAAAATGGTAAGCACTATGTACAAAAGGCATCAAAATTCTCCAGCATTTTTTCTATGTACATTTTAATATGAAGTGAATGTATCCTTCTCATTTGTTTAATTTACATCGATCTTTTATCTTCATATATGTAGGTTCTCCTTAAAACCAATTCATCCATCCTCAAATATGCGTGATTTGTATAATAACTATATGTACATGCAGATGCATATATGTTTATAAATATGGTACAAAAAGATATGAAAAAGTGACAACAGATCAAGTAATTGTGCTTCTTGTAATCCACTGAAATGGCAACCAACCATGACAACAATGAGATCAAGTTCTTATATATGTACAAAAACCAACATTAGGTTAGGTTTAGTTTTGCATGAAAATTTGTTACAAATTAATGGTAATTAACACATAGAACCAAACACAAATAAGATCCATAATGTAACAAGATCTTAATAGATAAATAATAATATTTATTTCATGTATTATTTTATCGATCATTTTGGTTTGTCTTGCTTCATCCGTTTTCAGGTAATCCAATGAACAATTCTGTTTCCACATAGGAATTCTCTTCATATTCCACAATTTGTAAATTTTCTCTTCCTTCCACCGTATTTTCTTCGGTTGGGATTATGCACTGAACATTGAGTCAGGATTATTAACATCATTCACATTTTCAATCTCTAATTTTACATTACTATTGTATGTAGGAACCATTTTCTTTTATATTTCAGTGTAAAGAAACATACAATTAACTCTTATATTGCACACTAGCTAAAAGTTAAAATAGACCATTAAGAAAAATATACCTTTACATTTAGCATTGCATTTTGAGAAGCTAGCATTTTCTCCTGAAAAGTTTCAGCAAGAAAAGGATGTATTGTTATGGGTCCACGTGACTACAAAGTTTGTTCTGGTTATAGATTTTGTCATAGAGCTTATTTTTGAATGTGATAAATGAATAATGATTCTTTTGTCACATTCACATTTGTTTGTCATTGATATTAATAACTATTGGGGATGGTTTGCATATTCCGAAAGGGTGGGGTTAAACATGGAGATTGTACCTTTGCTTGTAGCTCTTGAATTTGTTCATTGTAAACTTGCATCTGAAACACCAAGACGTCAAAATAAACTAAGCTAAATATTTAAAGAACAATCAAAACACTAGTTCTTGACAGGGCCAAATTGCTATTGAATATCTGCGTAAAAAACTAACCTTCCGAGCTCGAATAATGCTTACACTCCGTTCTAGTTGCTGTTCAATTTCTTGTAGTTCCTCAATGGTGCTTGCCCCTAGTCCTTCACCCAAAAGTTTCCTGAAAAATATTCAGAACGCATGACGTTTTTTTCGTAGCCTTAGAATCGTTCATCTCACTTTCATTTTTGGGAATCAAAACAAATATAACGGATTAAGAACATGAAAGTCATACCTTTTTGCAAGTTCTAGGGCCTCTATTTTCTTTGTCATACTTGCTGTTTCATTCTTCAAATGTTGCCACTGATGCAAAATGAGGACTATAATTAAGTAGACTTTCTAATGCAGCATTTTTAATTTTGTGAATATTGAAACTTATGAATTATAGTAACCTAATTTATGTAGTATGTATATAATTATAGTTATTTCCACCAAAGTTTATACACAAGCGTGTCCCGAAAGCTACCGGTTCACCTCCCGTTCCAGTTACTCCTCCTCGACCTGTGACTTTGAAGGATCAGCATGATTGGAAAATCCCTCCGTGCATCTTTAACTGGAAGAATCCTAAAGGATACACGATTCCACTCGATAAACGTTTGGCAGCGGATGGTAGAGGACTTCAAGAGGTCCAAATAAATGATAATTTTGCAAAGCTTTCTAAAGCGTTGTATGTAGCAGAACAAAAGGCTAGTCTTGCATATCTGGGAAGATGACAAGAAAACTTTTTTCACAGCAATTGGAAAGGGCTTCATATATACTTGGATTGATACACACTGATGTGTGTGGTCCACTTAGACATGTGTCAAAATGTGGTGCTACCTACTTCTTTACCTTTACTGATGATTTCAGTCGTTATGGTTATGTTTATTTACTTAAACATAAATATGAAGTCTTTGAAACATTTAAGGTTTTCAAAGTGAAGTAAATTAAAACTTCATTAAGAAGATTAAAGCTCTTCGATCCAATAGAGTGGTGAATATATAAGCCAAGAGTTCAAAGATTACTTAGGCGAGTGTGGAATTGTCCATGACTCACATCTCCTTATACTCCACAGCAAAATGGTGTATCTGAAAGGAGAAATCGTACTTTACTAGACATGGTACGATCAATATTTAATCTTACGACTCTTTCTTTAACTTTTTGGGATTATGCCCTTGAAACTGCTATTCGCATTTTGAATATGGTTCCAACGAAGAGTGTTGTTAAGACTCCATATGAAATATGGAAAGGAAAAGCTCCCAACTTTTCTTACTTAAAGGTATGGGGTTATGAGGCGTTTGTTTAACGTGCCTCACCGGATAAGCTCAACCAAGATCCATTAGCTTGTATCTTTGTAGGATACCTAAGGAAACTATGGGTTACTACTTACTACCAATGAGAACAAAGTCATAGTGGCTAGGTATGGAGACTTCCTTGAAAGGAATCTCATATCTCAAGAACTCGGTGGAGAGTATATGATCGGAAGATGATCATGAAGATACAACACCGATAATACTAGCCAACTTCAAGAAGAGCACGAAAGCTTGGGTGCTCCTCACGAAGTTGTTCCTATTCATAGGTGCAGAAGCGACTATCGTGCACTGACCGTCTATGTCTTAACGTGAGGTGGAGGAAAATATGGTTGGGTATCTTAATGAACTGTCAACTATAAGGTTGCCATGGGTGATCTGAAAAGGATAAATGGTAGATTGCTATGAATGGGAAATGCAATCCATGAAAGATAATGATGTCTGGATCGAAATTGACATTCCTCCCAATGCTAAAGTCGTTGGAAGTAAGTGGATCTTCAAGAAGAAAGATGACATGGATGGCAATGTACACACCTATAAGGATCGTCTGGTAGCTAAAGGTTTTACTCAAACCTATTGCATTTATTACGAGGAGACATTTTCTCCTATAGCAGACATAAGAGCTATTAGGATTCTCATAGCTATAGCTGCACACTATGACTATGAGATTTAGCAGATAGATGTCAAAACCGCCTTTACGATGGTCGTCTAGATGAAGACATCTATATGGCACGACTGAGGGGTTTGTGAATCCATAATTTACTAACCGTGTATGCAAAGCTTAAAAGGTCCATTTATGGACTAAAGCAAGTATCAAGGCAATGGAATAAAATATTTGATGGAGAAATCAAAACATTTGGATTTACTCGAATCTTGATGAGCCATGTGTATATCAAAGCTAGTGGGAGTCATGTTACTTTCCTTATTACATGCATCGATGACATATTAATCATGGGAAATCATATACCAAGTTTAAATGAGGTGAAAGCCTATCTTGGTAAATGTTTTCGATGAAAGACTTAGGGAAGCGACATATATACTCGGAATCAAGATCTACAGGATAGATCAAGGCGGCTAATTGGTTTAAGTCAATGTGCTTACATTGACAAAATATTGAAGAGATTCAATATGCAAAATTCAAAGAAGGGGTTTTTAGATGGAAGTAAACCATGGTTTGAGTAGCGAAGGTGCTTCAACACCTGCAGAGGTGGCGCATGAAGAAAGTTTCTTATGCTTGGTGTAGGATCTATCATGTATGTGGTGCGATGCACAAGGCGATGTGGCGTTTACTCAAAACGACCGATGAATATCAACAAAATCCGGTGAAATTCACTAGGCTGCGGTAATTATATTCTCAAGTACCTTAGGGCTACAAGAGATATGTTCATAGTGTATGGGAAATCAAAAGCGAAATTGTCTATTACAGAGTTCTGCGATGCATCCTGAAAGTGTGACAAAGATGATACGAAGTCTCAGAAGGGTTACATATTTGTCATCAATGGAGGTGCTGTGGATTGAAAGAGCAAGAAACAGACCACTCTTGTGATGTCTGCTACATAAAGTGAGTACATAGCGGCGTCAGAAGCTGCCATGGAAGTTGTTTGGATAAGGAAGTTTGTTTCGGGGCTTGGTGTTATGCCGTCGATTGAAAATCCTAAAGTATATTGTGACAACTTTGTTGCAATTACTTTTGCCCATGAACCTCGAGTCATGAAGGACACCAGACACTATCCTAGACAATATCACTATGTTCGAGAACAAGTCGAGATAGGTGAAATTGAGTTGCTCAAAGTTCACGCAGATGATAACCTAGCAGATCCTTTGACGAAGGCCTTATCTGGTGAAAAACTTAATCATTTTTCTGATAAGTTTGGACTTTACTTAGCTAGTAGTTCCATGCCCATCTGTGACTAAGTATTTTAGATAAAGGATATTGTAAACATTATTATTCAAATTAAATAAATTATTTTTATTATGTTTATTATTCATTTATTATGATGTTATCCTATATTTGCATGTTTAAATCCTTGAATAACTTAAGTTATTCTAAATAGTCCGTTGTCGATCAATAACATGGGAATGATATTGAATTAAGACAAATCTGAGTATTAGTTAGCATATACTTGAAAGTATATTGATGCGTAGCATGATTAATTTCAGATGATATTCAATGTATTGAGTATAGGACTTATCCCAATCACATGATGGTACTTTATGGATCTTAGTCATTAAGTACATCATGAATGTTTATCCTCTGACTTGAGATACCAGAGGAATGTCATGGATGTAGTGCATTTCTGTGAAGCAATCTAACGCTATACGTAACTGGTAGTTATAAGAGTTGTTTTCAAAAGTGTTGCGAAATTATGAATTCTGCTCGTAGTCAAAACATGATTTGTTTCCTTTAAATTTATTTTGAAGTATAATACTGTTGGGCCCCTCATAAGGTTTTCAAGATGTTTGCATGGCCATGCCCAAAGTCTTCTAGAATATGTTCAGAAGAATTGGTAATCTTGATCAATCATATAAAGCGAGAAACAAAATAGTTAATTAAGAAATGAGTGAGATCCATATTCTTATTAACACGGTATTAGAAACAAAAGGATGAATATGATAATGAATCATCAAAGTGGTTTTTCTCCATAAAACCATACACGAGTTGTCTGGGGCATTAGCGTGTTGCTAGGCGCTAACTAATGTCATTACGTTTGTAAACATATCAGTGGGGTTGTTGGAATATGTATATATTTATAAACCGTGCATGTCCGGATTCGAACTCGTGACCACGGGATTGCACACATTAGCGAATGAGAATTAAAGTTATAATTAATGTTAAATGATTACGATTAATTATTACACAAAACCCGTCTAACGATCGTTAAGTATTTAACGGAAATGACTAACGACTGTTAAATGTTAAAAGGAGATAATATATGGTGAATAACTTAAACATGAAAAAGATACGGGTGTCCCCTTTTCCTTCTCATAGTGGCCGGCCAAGGGAGGGCATTCTAAGCCCAAACCCTAACTTTTCCCTAAGTTATTCTACTACTATATATACAAGACCTAGGGTAAAGGTTTAAGGTTAACTTTTGTGCATTGAATTAACCCTAGATCTTTCCTATCTCCCTCTTTTTCATATTCGGCCGAACCCCCCCTCCTAAGGGTGTTTTGGTTTTGTTTTTCATAAAACAAGGGCTTGTGTTAGATCTAGCAATCTCTTTGATTCGTGGTTAATTCGTGTGTACAAAACTGTGGTGGTAAGACATTATTCTTACACCAATTTGGTTTGAGTTGTAAAACGGTAAGGGACAACTCTTTAAACCACTTCATCATCTTTGTTCAAGAGATCTAATCAATTTCAAGAGGTATGTTACGCGTTTATATTTTTAGTTAATTAATTGCTGTTATATTCTAAGTCTTTCGCTGTGTACTCTGTGATGTCTACTTGTTATTATTTGTATATCATATTTCATAACCTCAACAGCTGATCCTTTGGTCTGGACCAGTTTTTGACCGAGGTTAAAGGAGGAAAGAAACCTTTGGATAACATTGGAAGTGGTTGGACCATGAGAGCAAGTAGTGGGTCATCTACACGAGAAGGGTATGAAGGGTCTGGTAGGAGTCGTATTGGGTTCAAAAGGGGCCGATAATCTGAACGGAAGGGGCTGATATTTATTGGAAGTGTCGTCTGCACAAATTATTTACTTCACGTTCGAGTAATTTGGATGAGTGTCTGATGTTTTACTCAAGTATAGATACTATGTTTTACTTGTATGTTGCAGAAATTTGGTTTAAAGTATTATTTCTGTTACTCTACTATTTCAAAACGTTCCTATAAACTTCGGTTACTTACTATCTCCTATGTGTATTTAGAATCAACTAGTCTGGTAGATTATAAGTTATAACAGGAAATCTACCAAATGTTGTGTCTTGTGCGAACGGTTCATAAATCTCTACATGTTTGTTATACCATTGTATTCTTTAGCTTCAAAAACAATAAAATAAAAATGCGACATCGATTCTAATCTAGAAAAAGTTAATCATGTACGTCTTCTTTAAGTGTAATGTTATAGCCCATAGTGATTTATTGATCATGAGCTCAATCATAGACCAATAGCATATTAGAGTTGATAATTCCTCATAAACATATTATTATCATTAAACCATAATATATTATATATGAAATATACTGTTTGGAGAATAAAATATTTAATTGGGTTTAACCCATAAGCCATAACAATAAATAAACATACTAAATGGACTGAATTATAATCGCTAATTGGCAGTTTAGGCAAGATTTTTATGCCACAATGGGATTGTTATTTGGTCTACTTGGATGCATCGTAATTATAGTGTCATGGGTGGTGCCAATACATCTTTAGTTGGTCAAAATATTCAGGCGATGTCATTTAACTTGACTGTAAAGCATTGTAGAAAGGTGAGCTTTGGATGGTTATATATATTGGATCATTGTCCGTGTTGTTCTAATAGAATGATTATAACCTAAGAACTAAGTTAAATCACTCTCCATGAAATCTGATATGGTATTAAAACAATTTAATGCAAGAATACGTAAAGCAGTTTCAACATAAATAACACAAGAAAGTTCTTTAACGTTTAAAATTCTTATTTGAGTAAGTCAAGGAATTTGACAAAGATTGGTTGCAGAATATCAATCTTACTTGAATGTTAATTTGTAGTGATATCCTCTCTAACTTAAACACAAAACCTTAGTTATGGTTTAAGTATGAACTTTTCTTACTCATTGATTGTTCAATGGCCAAGTTCAATTCGAGGGTAAATGTTTTTAAATATGTATCACATTAATTGCAAGAAATAAATTTACTCCTTTACAAACATTATGTTTTATAACAGAGAATTAGGGTTTTCAAACGGATCTACTTTACACGTGTTTAGCATCTAATGGGTGGTTGAGATTGCATTAAATGTTGTTATACTAGGTAATGGGATAAACTATTTTTAAGGAAACAGTGTTGACAACTGTTGTACCTTTTCACCAACCGGAGGAGAAACTAATGTCCAGGCTTTGTTTTAGGCAAAATGATTTAGTTTCTCTTGCATTGCATCAAACCAACTAGAATTTTTAAGTGCTTCTGAAACGTTTTTAGGTTCTACTCCAGATAGAAAGTCTGTAAAGAGACATTGCATTCAGTTCTTTAGCCTTTTGCTTGGTGAGCATACTAGTGTAGGTTCTCCAACAATGTTCACCAATTCAATATGTTTTTCTCTTGACCATTTATCTTGAGGAGCTGGTGAAGCTTGTGAGGCTGGAGAATTTGGAAGGATGATTGAAATGGATTGGGCATTAAAGTTAGTGCATTCAAATGATGTTTCAGGTGATGTTGTAGGTGATTGTTTAGTTTGTGATATGGAACCATCTGAAGTATCCTCAATTGATGAGGATGAGAGTTCATGAGAGAGAGAGAGAGAGAGAGAGAGAGAGAGAGAGAGAGGATCCCTTTCATTGTTTTGAATTACTTCAGTTGGTTCATGATCCTCAATGATGAGATCATTTGAGTTGTAAACATTTTTTTCAGCTCGAACTTCAGTTTCATCAACTTGAGTATTGGTTGGTTTAGGCTTTGTATATGGAGGGACATAATGAAGTATATCACCTTTATTGTGATAGTAGTTTAAGGGGTTTATTAGATGAAAGAATTCATCAGTTGGGTATATTTCAGATTTAGTGATGTGAATTTCATCAATTCATGTGTTGGTGAATCTAATGGCTTCCATACTTTCATCAAAGATGACATGTAATATTTCTTCTTGTTGTTGTCTTCTTGTGTTGAAGACCCTGAATGCTTTGGATACAAGTGAGTATCCAAAGAAGTATCAATAATCAGCTTTTGCATCAAACTTTCCTAGATGATCTTTGTGATTGTGTATGAACACATGACATCCAAACACATGAAAGTAGCTTATGTCTGGAATTCTTCCATGCAATTTTCGTAGGGTGTTTCACCATGTCTTTTGAAAATGATGGATTTGTTTTGAGTGAAACATGCCGTCTGTAGAGCTTCTTCCGAGATATGCATGGGTAACACTGAACCATATAGCATTGTTCTTGTGGCTTCCATATGGGTTTTGTTTCTTCTCCCAGCTACACCATTTTGTTCTACTGTATAGGTTGAAGAAAAGTTTTGAGTAATTCCTTTCTCATCACAGAAGCTTTCAAGAACATTATTTCTGAATTTAGTTCGATTGTCACTTCTTAGTTGTTTGAATTTTGTGTCATTTTGTTTTAACTCTTCAAATGAAGGACATGATCATTTCAGCCGCTTTCTTTTTCTTTTTAAAGCGATATACCCATGTGTACCATGAGTAATTTATATTTTTCATGATGATACCACTTGTTGTTCCTAATAAAGTAATTATAACATAAGAAGTAAGTTAAATCACTCTCCATGCAATCTGATGTGGTGTTTAAACAATTTACTACAAGAATACATAAAGCAGTTTAAATACAAATAATACAAGACAATTTTTCAATGTTTAAAGTTATTATTTAAATAAATCAAAGAATTTGACACAGACTATTTTTGGAATACCAATCTTAGTTGAATAACAATTTGTGGTGATCTCTTCTCTAACTTAAACACAAAACCTTAGTTATAAACTTTGCTTACTCACTGATTGTTCAGTGGCCTTGTTCAATTCTAGGATTAAATGATCTTGAATATGTATCACATTAATTGTAAGAGATTCATTTACTCATTTACAAACATTCTCTTTTGAAGAGAATTGGGGTTTCGAAATTGATCTACTTTACACATGTTTGGCATCCGTGGTTGAGATTGCAATAAATGATATTATACTAGGTAATGGGATAAACTCTTCTTCAGGAAACAGTGTGTTGACAACTATTGTGTCTTTTTACCAACTCAGAAAGGTGTGGATTCCTAAGAGCATCTGCAATGCGTTAGTTTTTACAAGACTTTTCACTATTTAGAAAAACTATTAAAAGACTTGAAGCATTGAAGTAACCACATTACAAAAGACTTTTTAAAGAAAGACTTGTAATCTACCAAGCCTTTGGTAGAAAAGCAACAAGTCATTTTCATTAATTGTATGCTTGTTGAGTTTATACAAAATGTTTGTAAAAAGCTTTTGTGCATTGGAGAAGATTTGTCTCAATGGCTTTTTGAAAGTTAACATTTATTGAAACATTAATGTAAAACAAAGAAAAAGTCTTTAAACCGTAAGAGCATTGCGGATGCTCTAAGAAGACTGGTTTTATCCCTTTTTGTTAAAGTAGATTTTCCCGCCTTTGACCTTTTAGATACTTGAGATTCTTTGTTCAATATTATAATGAACGAGGAGATCAAACATCGTTCAGTGAGGCATTGCCATGCTTACTTAACTGGACGTTTTCTTTAGGACTTGTACTTTAGAGCTAAACCGCAACAAAACTGAAGCGAAGACTCTTTGTCTTTAAGAACTCAGAAGCAGTTGTGTTGAATATTTCTTAGCGTCTAAGTTATACCTGGTCTATTTTATGTTCAAATCTAGTTAGAGATCGCTGGACGCTCAATTGGCCCAACAGACCATTATGGTCTTTGCTCTATTTCGATGTAGTTCCCTCCTATGCGTGCCCAGCTAATTCTCATTAGTTTTGTTTTCTATATATGGTTTTTGTTACAACAATAAGAGTGGAAGAACAAACTAGAAACCAATCATGTTTTACATTCTGCAACGAATATTAAATCAAAGTTTTATGGCACGACATGGAGTTTCATAAAAAAAAACATGTTAGGGATTCATATTAAGTCTATCTAATCATGCATTGTAGGAGAGAACTCAAACCTCAGCATCTTCTACACTAGAAGAATTGTCGGTTTGTACTTCTTTAACGTGATTCCTGTAACGCTCAATAGTCTCCTCCATGCTGAAGAAATTCAAAACATATATATTAGACGTAAGAGAAAAATATTCATTTTGATGGTAATCATATACTTCCAGTTACGAAATGCGTATCAATCTCAGCTGTTCAAGCATATATACTGTGGATTTTTTCTATTTTACAGCTAGTGAAATAGATCAAAATATTTGACTAACTATCAATACATTTGATCATTCTAATACTAGTTTATGCTGCGTCACAACAAGTGAATGCTTGAACTTAGAAACTATTAAGAACTTAGGGATACATGTATATATACATTTTGCATCTATATGTATTGCATGTATGTAAGACCAAACAAATGAGAAATTAAAATAAGTTATTATATGATCTATAAGCATTCCATATGTAACAGAAATTTCCATTAGAACCCCAATGTTTTCATGTTTGTATTTTTCACTCTTAGTGTCTATACTAGTCTGGTCTATCATCTTTAATATCTAATTTTTCCTATTTTTGGGTCTATTTGAAGACAAACCAATGTTCAATTGCTTATTCACATGTTCAACATTCAAATAGAAAATTTTTAGAAGACGCAGAATTAAAGCATCATTTTTATTTATATATATTTTTTTATTTTTTATTTTTTTGTTTTATCTACAAGCATCAATGCATTTTTTTTATTAGAATTGTGGTGATAAATCTAGCAATTACATCAATTTTCCATCACCGCTAATTAGCGATTCAACACTCGATATCATATGAGTTCGTAATACTTGTCCGGGTAATTACTTTTTCATCTCAAGGTCATTAATAAATCAGATGAATATATAAGTACGTCTTATTATAACCACTATCTGTACGACAAATTAAGGCTATAGCGATTAAAACCAGAGACAGTCATAACTCTTAAATGGCCGGCATATATACAAATGTGTTGTGCCACTTTAATCATTAAAGAACTTACATTTAACCGTTAAATTGTTTTGTTCGAGTTTATAACTAAAATGTGAAAAATAAAATTGTGTTGTTAGTATTAAATGGAAAGTATGCCTTATGAATATGACATCTTTATCACTTTGTCGCGAAAGTATGAAATGGAATTTTAAGATTGGAACATGAAAGATCTCCTACATTAACACATCCATTTTTTGGAAGATCTAGTATGAAAATACAACTAAATTAAAAAATTGTCTCCCAAGATAGAAACTTTTTCACTGTCTAAATTAAACTACTAGACAAATTACTAGAATCTATCTTTATCAGTCAAATTTAAGCTAGACATTGATTATCTTGCTATAATAAATCTCCTCCGTCTCGATTTAATTGTCTATATTTATTTTGGATGTCTCGAAATGATTGTCAACTTTTCTTTTAAGTAAAAGCTAGAGAATCTAAGAGGAATATTCTTTTGTGTGGTTGAAAATTAAAATGGCGCTTTTATTAAACTCGTGATTTCTCTAACAATTAAATTGAGGCGGAGGAGTAATACTTTATATTGATTTCGGTGCTAATTAGAACATTTACAGCAGTCACAACTCACAAGACTACGTGTTAACTGATCGCTCTTGTACTTTTCTAACATTAGATATTTCATCAGTACATGAATAATATTAAATATAAGTGCTGTGGTCATAAATATATTATGGAAAAAATCAGAAGAAAAGCAAAAGCTGACCACTTTCTGCAGTGTAAAAAAGAAGTTGGAATATATGAAACAAACCACTTCATGTTATATACTGATTGAAACATGCCTGGCAAAGACCATATATGGTTGTAGATCTTTTATACACTAAATTTCATGAAAAACCACTCTTAATATGTGAAAACATTTGTCAGAAGTTTTCCATAAATTACTTAGTAGTATCAAAAATATAGGATTCAAAATAAAGATCTTAGAAAAGTTTTAATAAGTACATCTTTAACTAAGAACTCTTCAAACAACCTTTGTTCTCATATGAAAATTTGCTCTAAAACCTAAATTCATACTAAAGGATTAATTGTGTGAACCATAATAGCTCCAATAGACACGTACTTAAAATGATTGCTATATATTTATAACCCTAGAACTAAAAAAGAACCATGTTTCAGATCCAAATATGCATATGTTTTCATTTCCTTGATTAATTAGTTTTGTTTATGCAGGAGAAAAAAAATCCTAAGCTTATAACTTAATTCTAGCACACAAAAATTAAAGAATAAATTTCTAATAACTTGTGTCCAATCTGCATCACTTGCATCAGTTTAGTCAGACTGGATGCGGGTGAGCATCAGTTTAATTAAAGTTTTCGATCGGTTTATCGAAAACTCTTCCTACGCTTCCCCATGTTTTCACAAGATCGCCCCACATATGTACGTATGTAATTATGTATGTATTAGTATATCAGAAATTAAACAAAAAAAGAAAACACCTACAAATTACTTAAATCAGTCAAGAAGAAAATTAAGATGAAACCTTGAGCTTGAAAATTCACAAAGCTTGCCCCTCGGTGAGAAGATAATCAGAGCTACTTCAGCATCACAAAGCACAGAAAGCTCAAAAGCTTTCTTTAATAAACCATTTCTTCTTTTGGAGAAAGTCACCTGTCTACTTGCAGCATTCTCTATCCTCCTCATCTGAGTCTTTCCTCTCACCATATTAGTAGCTAGGTTTCTTGTAATTGATCTAATAATTAAGAAAAAGAAAAATCATAAATTAACCATATCAAGATCCATCAATAACACAAACCCTAGAAGTCCAGTCAATTTTAGTAGCCAAAAAAAAAAAAAAAAAAAAAATTCATAAGTGTTGAAGATGCTAAAGAGAGCAAAAAGGATGTTTGTTCCTAAATATAGATTTTACTATAAGAAGATATGTCTAGAAAGAAAAAGAACTTACAAGAGAAGCAAAACCTCAGATTGGTGTTCTTCCTAGAGAGAGGAAAAAGAAAGTGTGTATTAATATGTGAGAGAGGAATAAACAGATGTGTGAAAACTTGTAGAGTGTATGAAAGTTAAGTGTGATTGGGGGAAGAGTGCTAGCCTTAAAATGGCTAAGTATAAAGGTTTGGAGCTGATTGGTTACTCCCTTCAATCTTTAAAAAGAAAGAAAATCGTACTCCAAACATGCCCATTAAGGCTAAAATACCTTTTCTAGACTTTGGAATTTCAATATTCATGTACAACTTATAATGCATTTTCTGCAAGTGACGTTACATGATGTCCGAGAAAGTCAATTAAAACAACTTATAAAAATGAAATTACCTATTCCAACAACCTTCCCTGTTTAGTCCTAAATTCCTAATCATATCACTTACGCAATCTTATATCATATCATATAAATTTTTAATCCCACGTTAAATTATATTATAAACCTTGTTATAACATCAACACAATGAAATAGGATAGTATATATGTTAATTTCATAATCTTGACCTAGGTTGTATCTGGGGTGGTGCTAACTATATCAATAACACACTCTCTTTAAATAAAGCAAAAAGGAGCTAATTATTAACAGCTTAACGCTTTTCTCTTTTACTTGCATTTCCGCTAGACACAGGAAAAATATTTGTAACTGGATTATATGGTTTAGGCGTTTAGCAACCCTAGATTCACTCTCTCTAATTTATTGTAACTTTCTTCACTAGCTTTAAGCTAGTTTTTTATATAAGTTTTTTCTTGCTGTTCAACCATAAAAAATGAGAAAAAGGATAATTTGGCTGGTTTAATTTGAAGACACCCTTCACACAAGATTACTCATTTACTATCTTAATTTACTTATAAGGTTTATACTTTATACACATCTCATGTTCTATGTATCCAAACACCTGTCATTATATATTTTCTATGATTCAAGAGTGTATATCACGTAAAATCATTGCTGGAGTGTAAACTTAAACCATTAACTGATTTCTTAGTTTAACCACATTCATCATATTTTCTGAGTTATCTCTTTTCCAAAAATGAATTAACAATCTAAGAACTTAATTACTGAGTTCTTTGTATTTATACACTTTTGAAAGAAGTAAGAAGACACGACAATCATGAAATAGAAAATGATGCCAAATAACTGGTGCCTCTATGGTGTTCATCTATACATCCTAAAATCAAAATACTTTTGTTAAGAGTATCAATGACAGAGTCAATAATATACTTTCATAGAGTTTAAATAGTATCAATTTGGGGTCTCAAATTTTTGTTGTTCAAGATAAAATATATTACTCCACTAAACAAACTCTAGGAAAGTGAATATACATTAAGTCTCATTGATGTGGTATTAGTGAACACTACACAAGAACTGAGGGAGGCAACTCAAAGGACCAACAAGACCCAACAAGTCCTGTTGATCTAGTTTCTCTCGCCTAATCAACCCGATAATATAATTTAAAAAAATCTTGGGGCATGACTACTCAAAGAAAATATAACGGTATAGAGTGGACTACAACATAGTCTAAATAGTATTTCTTCCGTCAGTCATATTAAATGTCAGGTTTGAATTTTCAAAGTCTTTATTTTTAATTTGACCATAAATATTTTTAGTTGTGTTATATAATATTTGATCGAAAATATATGAATAGATCGAGTTTTAAATGTATTTTCACTACATTATTATTTTATCTAATCTATATAACATGCGAAAATATTTAAGGTCAAAATTGTAAAGAAAACGAAAATTCAAACATGGACGTTTAATATAGGACGGAGGGAGTATAAAAGAAATGATATTCCTTCCTACTAAACATTCCTACTTATCATCTTACTTACAGGATTCTGACACGTGGAAGAACTTAGGTTTAAATGAAACGAGATAATATGTGAGTAGAAGGATGAGTAGAAATAAAATATAGGAAGATATAGCAATGCTGATCATAGTATAAAGGAAGTACAAAATTGGTATAAAGCGGTTGATAGTGCATATGAATATTCACTAAAATAACATTGGGGTAAAGCTACCATGAAAACATTTAATGGAATATGTATTTATCAATTAGATGTTCAACACGTCAAAAGAAACAAGCATGACTTTTTCTTATCCTTGTCAATAAAATAGAATGTTAACCGGAAGTAAGTAATCTCTTCACAGTTCACACACATAAAAGCCACATAACAATTACTACTTTTTTTTACACATTCAGCAGTCACTTACATCCATCAACAAGCTTGGTGTCCATAGCTATAATAGTTTCCTTTGTTTCTGTCTAGAAACAGAAAAAAGATGCAATTTATCATTTAATTAAGATTATTACACTATAATAGTTTATGCAACAATTCTTGTGTTCAAACGAACTTGGGAATGTCTATAAATTATGCACTGGGTTATTAGCCGATTCCAAACCTAACCAACCTAATCCTTTTGGCTGATCGGGTTGCTTTACATCCAAATTAAAGCACAAGAGGTTTTTCGATGCTGTGGTCAAAACCACTTTTTGGGCTCTATGGAACTATCGGAATAAAGTTCACTTCTCCCTTAAGTGATCATCATATCCTTAACGATATAAGGCTCTCGTTATGTAATGGATCTCTAGTAGATGCAAAAAGCTACTGGTAGCTTTTAGATGGATAGAGGTTAAACAATCCACATGACACTCTTTCCGATACAAGGACGAAGCATAGTAGGGGCAAGAAGAGGTTGTGGCCCCCTTAAATTTTGGACCACTAAGCTTTATTTTTTGTAATTTTGTATACTATTTTTAAAAAATTAGTATAAATGTGAAATAATTATAGGTTTGGCCCCCTCAAAATTATTACGATTACATTTTGGCCCTTCCAATAATATTGCTCAAGCTCCGTCTCTGCTCTCCGATATTGTATAGTTTCTCTCTAACGACTGAAAAGACACTAGGTACAAGTACATATTATACAATAACAAATGTGAATAATTTTGTTTTATTTTTTGAAAAGATATAAACCTTTGAACTCACGCTATATGCATGCTACACCTATCTCATATAGATGTTTTAAACACTATTTATTTGTGAAACATTTTATACCACATGATTTTCGGTAGGTTATAAGTCTGTGGGTAACCAATTAATATGACTAATTGATCGATACATGTGTGTTATTTATTTATGGCATATATTAATTGCCTAAAAGACACATAGACCAAGGTAATTTGTAAGACTGGGCGTACTATGGGCCTACACTCACGTACGTGCGGTCTGCAATATTTTGCCCACTTCACGCGTGAAATATGAATGATATTAGACACTACAAGATACTCATCGCTACAATCTTCTTATAAGAAATATATATATTAGGCAGGCATACACACACATGTGTGCACTACTCGATTCTAAAACCTATGACTATGATACAATGAACCCCACCATAGGAAATAGAAAGAAAAAAAAAGGTAATGACACTTGTAATTATAATACTAATTATATTCGGTTAGGCGAACCTCATCTAATTCCTTTTGCTTGTTTTGGCAATTAGAGAGAAGTCACGCCCCCAAATACGAAAAATGCGGCATATCCTACATTTAAAATTTAGGTATATAAAGCCCCAAAAAAAATTAAAAAAATAAAAAATAAAAAAAGTGAGAGAGAGAGATGATATTAGACACTACAAGAGTGAGAAATGGCCATGTTTCCAGTGAACTTATACTCTCTCAGAAATTTGTATTGCAAAAAAAATACGCAAAAAAAATAAAAAATGACGGAAAAAAAAAAGTGAGAGAGAGAGAGACTTGTGTGTGTGGACTTGGTGAGAAATGAAACCATTTTAAAATAGTCGTTTTAAAATCAGAAAGTCGTTTTAAAATAGTCAAAGGTTATCAACGTCGTTATGGTCGCTATTGCTAAGTATGTATGTAACGGTGCCTATTGTATGAATTTTTCTTGAACCTATCTTTGAAGATTGGTGAGATACACCTGTGAGAGAGATTATAAAGGAGCTAGTGAGGAATAGAGAGAGCGAGAGAGATGCTTTGTATAGTACGAATATTGAAAAAGATATATGCTACATTTAGGAACTTGGTACACTAAGTTTATGGGTGGCCATAAAACATTACAACTACAGATTTTGACCCTTATATCTGTGGGGTTTCTCTCGACATTCAGGTATGAATCTTCACTCAAAAATTGTTGCGCGATGTGAAATGACACCAAGAAACTCGTTGCGATTTTGGATTGCAAAGTTGCTAGAGGCTTGTCGAAATTTATTGCTATATAGCGGAGACTGCACACAATTAATTTTTAACGGCTAGATTTGATAAAAGAGAAAAACGAGCTAGCAAAAAATTACAAGCGGTGCTATGCTCACTACTAGAAAGTAGACTTTCAGCGACAGATTTTTCGACGGATACTTTTCCGTCGCTAATTTACCAAAATATTCCGACAAAACAGTGACAACTGTGTTTTTCGAGTAATTTCCGACTGAATTCCAAGAGATTCGACCGTTGTCGGAAATCCGTCGGTAATTTACATAACCTACCGTCGAATTTCCGACGCCATTCCGACATCTCTTTTTTTTGCGTCACTAATCCGTTGGAAATGTTTCAATTTCTAATGATTTTTTATGTTTTAATATTTTCGTCGGAAATCCGTCGGAAATATTTTATTTCCGACGGATTTCCGACAGAAATATTAAAATTTATTATGTGCATATATGATATGTTAAACTATGTCGACTCATGTTTCAACTTAACTATTTTTTGTGCTTAATGACTGAATTACTATTATTATAAAATTTATATCAATATACCAAATGAGACTTAATGTAATATAAAAATTGTGAAGACTACTTTTATATCAAACCTGTTTTGTATGATATTGTATTGTTTTTTGGAAACCGGAAGTGTTTTATATGTTTTTCTCTACGAACTCTTCAAATTTGGTAATTTTTTCATTTGTAATAATATCGGTTTACTTTGACCCGGCAGTTAAATCGGTAACCGGTGAACGTTGACTTGACCGGGTCAACTAAAACCCAGGTTTTAAAACATTGATTATGAATACAGTATGTGACTACTTATCATCTTTTTCTATTGCTATTTTGGTTGCTTATTTACCTTTTTTTTTTTTTTTTTTTTTTTTTATAATTGTATTCTATTGTTATTTTGGTTGCTTAATTACTTCTTTTATGTTTGCTAATGTTTGCTAATCTTGACTCGTATATGTATTAATTTTCTCATCTTCCATGACCAATTTCGGTTTCACCATCGCATGTTGATATAATTTTGTTTCGAATTGCAAATACACAAAAAGATAATAAAACAAATGTTAAATAATACAAGATACTATCTAAAGTTGATACATTGAACTTTCATATACATTGCCAACCTCATTTATTATAAACTTAATAATAACAAAATTTCAAAGACCTTTCAAAACTTATTAAAATCTACAAAAACTTTCAACTCACTTCTATTTTTCTTTACCACACGCACTTTCAGTCTTTTTTAAAAACTTAATTTCCTTTTAAAAAACTTATAAAATTCATAAACAAGTCAATTTAGATTAAAAGTGTTCAACATTCATAAACTTATCATAAAAAACTTATAAAATTCACGCACTTTTAGTCTTCCCTCTAAAAACTTATAAAACTGTTCCATTCCCACTTTCACTATTCCATCCATCCATCCGCCACCTGACGCCGCCGTCCGCCACCGCCGTCCACCATTGCTGTCCGATTCCTTCAGTTGAGCTTATTTTTTCCCTAATTTTGCCCTAATTTTTCCCTAATTTTTGCCCTAATTCCTTTCAGTGTTTTGTTGATTGTTTTAAGTTGTTTGTTTGATGTTATCAGTTGATTGTTATCAGTTTGATTTATTAAATAATTGGTTGAATGTTGTCTAGACCAAGTGATCGACGAAATTCCTGAGTTGTGTTATTTTAAGAGTTGTTTTGTTAGGTTTTAGAATTTTAGTCGCCTTTGATCGACGAAATGCCTGACTGGTTGAATGTTGTGGATTGCTAGTTTTAAGAGTTGTTTTGTTAGTTCAACACGACTTAAACTAGTTTTAAGTGTAGTAGACATGAAATGTGGTTTAGCTAACTATATAGGTTATCTGTTATTTGAACTCGTATTTGTTATCGAAGAGTGTTTAGGGTCGCGTTTTGGAAGAGATTATTTGATTATTGCATTTTTAGGGTGTGGTTTTACTTGTGTAGATGTAGTGATGTAGTCTTGCTTGCATTATTGCATTATTGCGTTTTGGATTAGGTCGCTGAGTTTTGTTAGTCATATTGTTGTTAATTTTGAAAAGTTTGCGGTTTATGTACATTGAATCTATTTTTATTTGAACTAGTTTTTGGTGAGTTATTATAGTGACACATGTTTTAGAAGTATAGTTTAAGCTATGGTGTAGTTAAACTCGTGTATATGTGAATCCACCTGCATTAATATCTGTTATTTGAACTCGTATCTATTGAATTATGTTAGTTAGATATGTGATATTTGTTATTGGAGAGTGTTAACAATCGCGTTTTGGAAGAGTTTATCTGATTATTGCGTTTGCAAAATGCAAGTAGTGATTTGGAAAAAGTAGTTATCTGCGTTTTCTTAAAGGAAATGCCAGTTTTAGGGTGTAGTTTTACTTGTTTTAGTTGTTATTTATCTTATATTATGATATATACATATAATTTGTTTGTTGAACTAGTTTTTGTTGAATTATGATAGTTAGATATGATAAGATTTGTTGGAAGTATAATTTGTTAGTTATTAGTTTGAAAGCTCGTAATGAGACCCCACCTTAATTGAATATAGACTTAGTTAATATTATCAGGAGTAGCTTCCGTATCTTAACTTTCAAGTGAATGACATAAGCTTTTAGGAGATTAAGGGAGCTTTTAACCACCAAGCTACCCAACGACACATTCCCTGTCAAGGTACATTCCTTTTTCCATATATGTTTTTATAATTTATTTCCCTATTTATGTGGTTATTGCACTCTTGATTGTTAGCCTTAATAATAATTAATAGAACTGATGGTCATTCACGTTTAGAAACTTTGTAACGTGTGTTAGATATCGTAATAGAATAGTCAACGGGCTCGTGGATTGGGCTAAGCTAAATGGTTAGAAGTTAAGTTAAGCTAGCCTTTTATCGTTTGTAATCCAATCCAAGTCCAATCCATATCCACGAAGCCCATGGCCAAGCCCATTTGGGCGTTTAGTATTTTAGTATAAATACCCCTCAAATGTGTCATTTAAGGGGTGTGCTTGAGTTTGTATGTAAGTGTGTGTTTTCCTTATGAAATATAGTTTCATGTTCTTTCCTTTATCTCTCTAAAACATACATATCATCATTCAAGTCACCACCTTTCTTTGCTTCATCTTTCTTTTTATATCGTGTGTTATTACGCATAAGGTTGTTATTGTGTGATAAGGTTGAAAAAACAAGGTATTACAATTGGTATCAATCGCCTAACAATGGTTTAGGAGTGATGTGTTACGTTTTTTGTTAAAACTTTACAAGAAAGTTGCGTTTTTTATATAAAAACGTGAGCTTTTGGCATAAAGCTTTAATTTTTAAGTGTTTTTTAAGCTAAAGTTGTAGTTTTTATTGATCTTTACGTGTTTTAGAAGAAGTTTGTGCAAAATAAATCATTTGGAATCGTGTTTTTGGGTGAAAAGTAGTGTTTTTGCAAAAATCTGGGCAGTCTACTCGTAAGGATTTCAAGTACAGAAAGTCAAAACCCTAGTTATACTCGTAAGGCAGTCTCCTCGTAAGGATTCCTACTTGTAAGAACCAAATCCTACTTGTAAGCATTTGGTGAAGAATCTTCGTGCAACAACGGTTACTCAGTGTTTTCCTTGCTTAGATAAGCCTGAAAAACACTTCAACTTGTGGATATCTCTCACACTTGGACAAGTGTGAAGGATTTTGGTTTATAACCTAATCTTAAGCCTAAGGAAATCCTACTCGTAAGGAAATCCTACTCGTAATGAAATTCTACGCCTAAGGAATCATACGCCTAAGCACCAAATCCTACGCCTAAGCTCAAGTTTACGAGTAAGATCTTCATCAAAACTTCAAACGGCCATAACTTTTGAACCGTAACTCCGTTTTCAGCGTTCTACCCATCAAAACGACCGTGCGAACGAGGAGAATGACACTCCAAGCAAAATAAAGTTCATTTGGGTCATCCTTCAAGTCCTAAAAATGCTCCGAACAGAAGTTATTGAGGTTTTTAAGTTTTCAGACCCAATTTTCACTACAACAACCGAGCTTAATCTTCATCAAACACAACTCCTTTATCGTTGAATCGATCCTGAATCAACTTTATCATACATACCTTCATCAATGGCAACTTAGAAAGATCGTTTCAAAACTGCTTTCACAAATGCTATTGCTTCATTCTCCAATACATGGATTTCAGCATTCAATACGCAGTTTGCTCAACCAAGTATACATATGAGTCAAGAAGGACAAATGGTTGATGTTATTGGGAGTCAGCAAGGATTTGCTACGGGTATACAAATGGGGAATCAGAGGCAATATGCAGGGTAGTATGTTGGACATCAGGGGGTCAAATTGTGCATCAGAATATGGTATATCAAAATGGAGATAATTGTGTTATGACTTCGGTTCAGAATGCTACCTCTGAACCTCAAAGCCAAGATTCTGCATGCAGTGTCAAAATAATGACGAAGCACTGAAAGAAGAATCGGGAATAGAGTTGACTGCTGAGGAATACGGCTTCAGGAATTCAGGATGGGCAAATAAAGTAAACGATAATGCAAATTCCAATCATACAGTCATTCAGCATGACATAACATCAAGCAGTACTTTTGACACGCCTCCTGTCTACGACACAGATCCACTCAATGAGGTACCAAATTATAGTAATGTTGCTAATCCGTTTACTCATGAGAAGCCACATTCTGTGTCTCCCGAACCTTATTATGACGCATATGCGGGAGAGCAAGTTAATAGCAATGTTAACTATGAAACTCCACATATGGATCCTAATGACGGTCAAGGTGAATAGAATGGTGCTAATGATGAGGAAACACGTGCTCTCTTTGAAACATTAATTAATAATTGTGGTATTGAGATTGAAAAAGTTAAAATGGTCAATCGCCAAGTTAAGGCCGCGAATGAGAAATTGACCGCTGAGCTTAAGAAGTACAAGGAACATGCAAAAGCTTTTGAATTTCACAAAAACAAAGAGTCAGAATTAGAATTGGTTATCGAAACTCCGTTTTAAGAGAAAAACAATTGCAAATCAAGTATAACACACTTGATGTTAATTTGAGCTTAAAAATAAAATCTTTAAACGAGGAAATTTCTGATCTTAAAAACCAACTTTCTAAACAAAAAACAACATACTCTGATCCTGAAAAAGAGAAGAAACAGTTGATTTCAAAATTTTCAAAACGAGAAGATTCTCTTCTTGATAAAGATGAAAAAATCAAAAAATTGGAAAATTTGCTTGTTACAACGGGTCATTCAGCTAAAACAACCAATATGCTGATTAATCAAACAAATCCGTGTTATCATACAACACAAAAAATGGCTCTTGGTAACAAACCTCCTTGTGCTCTCAAGAAAGCTCAGAAAAATCAGAATGTTTTGAATAATGGAAAACCTTTGCATGATCCCGTCAATGTTCGTGATTCTTATGAAATGTTATAACTCATTGAAGAGAGTAGAACAAAAATGAAACAAAAGAACCCAGATTTAAAACCAATCAATTACAACAAATTTAACAAACTTTCTGGAGTTACTTTTGTTCCTCAAAAAGAAAAATCAAAGTTTTCCATCACACCCTGTGTTTCAAACAATGTTTCAAAATCAGTTTCAAAACCAGTAGTTGTCTCAAAATCATTGTCGAATTTAGAAAAAATGTCTTCAAACAATCCTTTTAACACAAGTGATGCTAGAAGCATTTTAGATGATGTTAAAACTAGAATTGGGAGACTTCAAAAGACTGTTAAATCTAAAACCAATATTACTACTAACATATGGTTTTCTAGTTTTGATGATGAAATGAAAAAGTTTTTTAAAACTCAAATTGCCCCTCCGCTAAATCATGTTAGTGCGAGGGTAATTCATTTTGAACAAGCATTTTTTAAAGAAACAGGTGACTTTCTCAAGGATCACAAATCCCTGGTAAAACAGGCTAATGAATGTTTTGAACACATCAAAGTTTTGGAAAATTTGAATGATTCTCTCTTCGAAGATGTTATGACTACCGATATAATGTCCATTATCCTACAAACATATTGTGTTGAAGACCATGAAAGACTCCAGTCTGAGACCTCCGTAATTATTTCAAAATATGAAAAAGCTCTTGAAAAACTTGAAAAGAAAGCGTGTCCTATTTTAAACAACTTGATCGAAAATCGAGGAATGCAAGTATGACAAGCTGTCGTATGAGCGTGCCTACAAGGACATGAAAGAGCAAAATGATCTTTTGAGAGCTCATTGGGATGTCAAAAAGGAAAGTCATGGATACTAAGTTTGCAAAACCATTGGTGAGGAGAAAACAAATGTTTCCAAACCGGTTTCCAAACCAAAATGTCTATTTCTCGATCTCCTCCAAAAGTCAATGAGAAAAATGATTTGTCAAAAACAGTCACTCCACAGACTTTGCCTATTAAAAGAGAATTATCAAAGGTTTTGAAAAAGAAAAAGCAGTTCATGAAATACCAAAAGTGATTACACATGGCATTTCTAAGACTAGTACACGGAATATGACCAAATATCCAGTTAAAGAATCTGTTGGTTCTAACGACATGATCAACAATCACTATCTGGAAGAAGCTAGGAAAAAGGCACAGACTCGAAAAGACGGAATTTTAGATGCAACATCTAGGGTGATGAATTCTACAAGATTTCAAGGCAATACTAGTAGTTGTAAACCATTACCTAGGAACACTCTAGACAAGACTAGGGATTGGCTTGCATCTAAGAGTAGTTATGGGAAGCGAATGATATGCATGTAGATAACAACACTAGGAATTCCGAGTCTTTTTCGAACAAGAAACAATTTCAAATGATTTGTCTTGACAATGTTAAGGTAGTTGTCCTAAACAAGAATGTTGACAAGAATGTATCATCCTACTTGTCAAAATGTGTCTTTTCAATAATCATGATGCCAAGGTACAATCCACTAAGACACCAGAAACAAAACAAGATGAACATGGTGCGAAACCTAATAGGTGGATCTCTTGAGACGTAGTTTTTCCAAAATGAGTCTTCCACGCATCTGAAAAGAAAACAACTCCTAGATCTTACCTTAGGTGGATACCAACGGAAAAGTTTTCAACAAAGTAGGTCTTAGATGGATTCCCGGGAAAGATTTTGATACTTGCATCAACACAGATAATAGTGACAATCATCAAAAATAAGGAAGTAGAAACCATTATAACCGTTGACAGTGAACACCCTCAGAGTGAGGAATCAAATACTTCTAACACTGTTATTTGTGAAATCTCTTCGACTTTGGTTGCAGGTGAATCAAATATCTCTGAACCTAGCTCATTAGAGGGTTCCAATTCTGTAAACTCTTCCTCTTCATTCTTTAAATCTTCTATTTTTGATTTTCCATTTCTTTTATAAAATCAAAAAGCAAAATACAAAAATATAAAATTTTAAAAAAAAAAACAATATAAATTCAAAAAATCCAAAAATATTCTTCTCACGACATGACTCTCGTATAATCAATATTCTGTACGTTTCTAGAAATGTCATTCAACAATGATACGGACATGTACAGATGCTTGAGCGAGAGTTCTTTAAATGTTTTCTAAAACATGTCGTGTCTCAAAATTTCTTTCACAATGGCTTTCGTATACTTTAGTACGAAACCCGAGCTTCAAAATAATGGCTTCTAGACACATCAGTTCAGGACCCGTGCTTCAAAGAAAGGAAAGTGCTTAACCAAACAAAGGTTTTAAATATTTTTCAAGCACTTTTCCTAAATACATAATGGCTTGCAGTTACTTCAGAATGTAACCCGATCTTTAAAAGAAAGGAAAGTGCTACGCAAAATCGATTTTCATAAATATCGAGCACTTATCCTAAAACAAATGAAGATAATTCTTCCTCAATATCTTCAAAAGATTTTCAAAATCTTCTTCTCATCTTGCGTACCATTGATTCGAAATTTTTCAAAAAGATTTTTCAAAATCTCTCACATTTGGTACCAAGATATCTCCCTCATCAAATTTTCAAAAATATGCTTTCGTTAAGGGGGAGTATAAAAGAAAAATTGTTCCAAAATTCATGCTAAATCGGTTTTTCTCCAAATGCTTTTCGATAAACATATCTTTTAATCATTTTGTTGCAAAAACATCATAGATATGCCATTTTTGAGGGGGAGAAACGTGATTAAAATGTGATCAAAAATGTTTTATGGTCGTTCTTGAATCTCAAAAGAGCTCGACTCAGACGTAACCAATGAATTGACGATAAACTAAAGTCAGTACTCGAAAAGACTTGTTCCTAGACGGGTAATAATTTCAAGATGGTCTAACCAGTGATGTAAGCGTGTCTCGAATAGGACTTGTCTAAGTAGAATCTACCATTTCGAGAAACTTTATTTGGACTTGACCAGGATGGGTAATAATTTCAAGCTAGTTCACTAGTGATGTAAACGTGTCTCGAATTGGTCTTCTTCATTGAAAGTCGATCAATTCAAAAGTGCGAACTCTTCCTTCAATGTGCAAATTTATCTTAAAAATGTATGTGCACATGTGGAGGGGGAGTATTTCTGAAAATGCAAAACTCTCAACGTGTTAACAAAACATGTTTTCATCCATAAACACTTTGAGAGATTTTCAAGAAAAAGGTTTTATGGCAACATAGGATAGTCATGGAGTTATAAGGTGACTAAGGATAGGAAAATCCGTCCTATGATCCGCCAGAGCCGGAGGGATCTACTCAAGGACAACACCAATAGTTTAGAACTAGAAGTCCTTAGGCATGATTGAAAAAAGGAGTAATGTGAGAAAGGAGAAAGAAGGGGTTGAAGAATTAAAAAGAAATGTAATGAAAAAGGGTAAAAAGAAATAGCCCTCCATATTCAACCTTAGGGCATAAACCGGGTTCAATTCATCTGCTACTAGTTGTTACTTAGATGACGCGGTATTGAAGACAAAGGCGTCATGGACCCGGTGACGCATCGCACTAAACCTTATAGCCACTCAATTCTTCTTAAAAGGATTTGTTTCATTCTCACTGGGAACCCTACATAATCTATCGACTTTCTCTTAGAGATAGTTGGTATTGAAGAAGGAGACCCTCTCCCTAGTCTCCACTCAGGAAAACCAAAATGCACTAATCGAGTCTAGAGCCACGAGATACATTAAAAGATCTCATAGGAACACTTGACATTTCATCTCTTGTTGTTCAACAATAAGGACACAAGTGATATAATTCTAGAGTCCTATGCAGATCTTAGAAATCTGCCAGAACATTTATGAGAGGATTTACAATTGTGATCCTCAGTGATTGAATGGAAATTCTACCAGGTCAACATCAAGCATCCACGGCGCAGTCACTTTGGTAATTCTTTATGGATTACGCTTAGTTTGTCTCAAATGGTCTACAATCATGAAGTGATGCTTGGTATACCTCGTGACTCACGAAGGCGTAGATGTACTTTGGTATGTCTGTTAGCCTTCTTGAGGGCCTCCAGTTTCAGGAACAGCCTTTGCTAGAATTAGAGATGTGTTTTCACACTATGTTGTTAACACCCTCGACGTTCGAACTTGTAAGTGCTGGAAATACCGCTAAGGAGATTCCTTTCACGAATCGAATCCTAAAAATGTGGGTCATTACTTGAATCTATTCATGGTAATGATAATTGTCCCTCAATGAGATTCGGACGGTTGATTCGCCCGACCAATGTGAATGGAATCAAGACATTCATCAGTATAACAATCGTAGTGGTACAATTCTTTAAGAAAAGTCCACAATGATCGATTGGTATTTTTCACTAACATAAACATGCAGGTACTGATGATTGTTCCTTGGAAGAAAGACCGAACCATCTTCCCATGCTCATATCAACAACATCTCATGAAAGTTCTCATCAAAATCAAAGGCAACGTAAAGTTAAAGATGATTCTTCATCAATGTCAAAGAATCTACAAAGTTTAAAGACAAGAGAACTTCATCATTGGAAATTCAAAGTCAAAAGAAGTATGAGCATGGTGGAGAAAGACGTGGAGACACCTATCCCAAAGAAGTTGACCAACGGTAGACAACACCATTAACTGATCACAAAGCATGAAGGAACGAAAATCAAGACTATTCTATATCGACACGAAAAGTTCAAGCTCAAGGAGAGTAAAGACCTAATCAAGTGGAGCATCTTTTGAATGACCACCCCTTAGGGGGAGATTGTTGGCCTTAATAATGATTAATAGAAGTGATGGTCATTCACGTTTAGGAACTTTGTAACATGTGTTAGATATCGTAATAGAATAGTCAACGGCTCATGGATTGGGCTAAGCTAAATGGTTAGAAGTTAAGTTAAGCTAGCCTTTTATCATTTGTAATCCAATCCAAGTCAAATCCATATCCACGAAGCCCATGGCCAAGCCCATTTTGGCGTTTAGTATTTTAGTATAAATACCCCTCAAATGTGTCATTTGAGGGGTGTGCTTGAGTGTGTATGTAAGTGTGTGTTTTCCTTATGAAATATAGTTTCATGTTCTTTCCTTTAACTCTCTAAAACATACATATCATCATTCAAGTCACCACCTTTCTTTGCTTCATCTTTCTTGTTATATCATGTGTTATATCGCATAAGGTTGTTATTGTGTGATAAGGTTGAGAAAAACAAGGTCTTACATTGATATTTGTGAGTCTAAATTTGATGACATTTATGCAAGTAGATCCATGTTAATGTGGAACAGAATTCTCAAGTTATATTCAAACAATAGGTATATGCTTAGTTGGTCATCTTTATTAATGCTTTTGAAAAACTTACCATCCTAAATTGATTATCTAACCCCCTTAATTATCTTAAATAACACATTTTCTAAAGATCATATCAATACCCATTTGTGCCTGCAGATTGCAATTCCAATTGTACCAACAATTAGAGTAGTAGCACAATAAATTGTTGTATTTAGCATCGTTTTGGTTTTACGTTGAACTTCTGATTTCTGAGATCAAAGATGTGTCATTTTTCACATTTAAAAACTGATTTTAGATGTGGAAAGTATGACTGAGCTTAAAACAGAATGTTTATGCTAATTAGACTTGTTGAGCCGTTGATATAAGTATAGCATTTTGCGGACTTTTATGCTGAAGTTATGATCGTATAATTGTTTATATTTTCATTTGGTCACTGATTTTAACTAAGGATAACTCATAACATCTTGCACACTTCAATGATGATATTATGATAGTATAGTTTTTTTTTTACCGAAGTTGTAGAATTGAGCTAAGAGTAAACTAATTTTTAGCTATCATTATGCAATACGTGTCATATGATAAATCCGGTTCGATGTGTATCTTTAGGAAGTAGTATAGGTTTACAATTATATGGACAATGTGTTGGACTTTGATAGCTTAGGATGTGAAACTGGTTTTTACCTATTGCTTGAAATTTTTAGAAGGCTAACTACATTAAGCTGTCAAACAGTTGCAACAAATTGGTGTACTAGTTGTGAATCCATATTGTTCAGATTTACATGTACAAGTTCTAGCAATTAATAGTCAACATAGCCTTGTTTGCTAGAACGCAAAGTGTATATCAACAAATATATGTAGTAACTGAGTTTGGTTGGATTTTGCTTGTCACACTAGTTTATTCTTTTGCTTGTGCAGTATATACTTACTAGAGTTTTGGGCTAGGGGTGAGCAAATGGACCGAGAACCGACCGGAACCGAGAACCGTACCGGAACCGAACCGGAACCGAACCGAATTTTAGAACCGCGGTCCGGTTCTCGGTTCTCCATTATTAAATTTCGGTTCTCGGTTCGGTTCGATCCGAACCATGAGTTCTCGGTTCGGAACCAAGAACCGCCCGACTTTCATAAGTGAGGATACTTTTCTTTCTTTTCGATCGCAGCGTAAATATTTATTGTGATAAATTTAATCGTCTTCTTTTAATTAATGTCATGATAATATTTATATGCTTCCTCCCAATTTCATTATGTTTTCTATTTCTTACCAATTGATAGGTGTTTTTTGTCTAGGAACCTCTATAATTTCCTTTGATTATTTTTGGTCGTGAATGTTGTTCATGACCACTCTTATTTAATTAGTAAGATTTTGGTACAAATCAATTAATTTTTGAAAATGAACGTCCTACTTGTCTACTTCAAACAAATGGATTTTCACTATCATGTTATCATGCACTATTCGTACTTTTGTTTGGTTCACTTTAAGCTAATACTCTAGTATTTAGTATAAAGATTTGTAACCAGTCATATCGCTAACCCATAAAAGTTTTGACTTTATAAATCTATCTTGAGTCCTTAACTATAAAAGCATGCATCAACTTCTTAAAACTTTATATACATGAAGAGTTACATGTCATAAAAGATATAGTCGTAATAGATGCGTAGTTATTTTTGTCTATACATGTTTAGTGCATTTTATGTTGGAGTTCAAAAATAAAAAGTAACATGTCATAAGATTTATTAACGTATTATGCGGAAGATCAAACATGGTCTAAGCGTATTATTTGTAGTTTACATAATGCTTTTTCTTAAAAAATCGGTTCTAATCGGTTAGACCATAAGGAACCGAACGGAACGAACCGAACCGGAACGAAACATGCTACTCGGTCCGGTTCTCGGTTCTTCATTATTGGAAATTTCGGTTCTCGGTTCTCTCGGTTCCGGTTCGGTTCCGTCCGGTTCCGGAACCGAGCTCACCCCTATTTTGGGCTACTATTATTTGACTTGCTGAACTTAAATTTTGATTATAGACCTTTGCAAATTTCATATGAAAACATATACGCTCCATATAATCCACTTGTTTGATTAGCAATGAGCTATGTTTTTGACAACTTGTTTTGTAAAGTTTGATCAGCAATGAGTTGTGCCATAATCGATTTGATAGATACCTTAGTTATTGGATCAAGCCTTAGAAAGTGCTCTATTGTTATTATTTGTTTTCAAGTTAACCATTCATTTTAGTTATGTCGACAAGTAATGACAGAGAATGGATGTACAAAAGAAGAAATAGTCAGGGATTTCTTTGTTCTTATTACCAATCAAAAGTGATCGAGTTTCTGAATTTCACGTTTTCAATTGAAAAAGTTGTTGAAAGAAAAACTTTGGGAAGTAACGTAGTTTTCCGTATCAAATGTCCATGTGCTAAGTGTAAAATAAAAGTATTCAAGAAAAGGGATGATGTTAAGTATGACTTTTGGCACAACGGGTTCATCCGTGGTTATACAATTTGGTATGCCCATAGTGAAAGAAGAAGTAAATGAGCAGAGTTAGGGAAATGTTCTGAGCCAATTGAAGATGAAAATGTTGGTGGCTGTAGACAAATGATTTTGGATATTCATAATGCAACATTTCAGTCAAATACTCGGGAAGAACAAGCCCCAAATTCGTTTGCCAAGGAATACTATGAAATGTTAGAAGCTGATGACGAGCCTTTGTATGATGGGTGTCAAACTTTTCGACCCTTGAAGCTGCCACAAGGTTGTTAAATTGGAAAGCAGAATGCAATGTACCCGAGGCAACATATAATCGAGCACTTTCCATCTTTAAAGACATGTTACCTGATGGTAATAAAATGGTTGAGAACTTGTATGATACAAAAAAGATTCTGAGAAAACTCAACCTTCCAAGAGAAAAGATTCACGCTTGCAAAAATCATTGCATGTTATTTTTTGGGAAAGTTGATTCTGTCTTGACTAAATGTAAAGTATGCGGACATTCTCGTTACAAGAATGGTGGAAGAAATAACGTCCCTAATTTAGTGCTTACATACTTTCCGATTGCCCTAGACTTCAAAGAATGTACATGTCAAAAAAGATGTCCAAAGAGATGACTTGGCATCATGATCATACAACAGACTCAAATAATATGGTACATCCAAGTGATGTTAAGGCATGGAAACACTTTGACTCAACCCATTCATCATTTTCTAAAAAGATTCGGAATGTTCGTCTCGGTTTATGCACTGACGGGTTCAATCCAAATAACTCGAATTCTAATTCGTATTCATTATGGCCCGTCTTTCTTACAATCTATAACTTACCTCCGTGGATGAGCTTAAAAGATGTACACGTTAAATTGAGTCTGGTTATTCCTGGAAGAAAGAACCCCGGTCAAAACTTTAGTTTATTAGTTTATGTGAGAAAGCCCTTTGTATTGCTTTTGGTGTAAATATGATATTGTCACTATTTAGAAACATGAAAGTTTATCAGTTTATGTGCTTCTGTTAATCTAAATTCAATGCTAAAATATCAGCAGATAGGTAATAACTTATGTTTACTGTGACACCTATAACACAATAAACAGGTTTCCAGTTGGTAAAATATCGACTTGACCATAGTTTCCAGTTGGTAGCCTAGTTTAAATAGATAGTTTTGCTGTATATATAAATTTAGGAATGTACCTAGAATAGAAACATGAGTACTGGTTGCATCATGGTATAAATGACTTGAACATAAGCTAAGATTGTATCTTCAAGCATTTTGTGGAGCACCTTTTTTTGTTTTTATTGTCCAGGCTTATTTGAATATCAAAGTTGTATGATCTTTAAGATATTTTAGTAATGTAAGGTTTACTAAACTAGCTATATGGACAATTTATCAAGGATTCTTATATGGAAAGGAATGTGACGATTATGCGAATTGTTTTTTTGTATGAAAATATAGTCTGTGAGTAGAAAAGTTATAGAAGTTAAACTAAATACCCTTTGGATTTGAAACTCAATTCACCTGAACTCTTATGTTTGCTAAACTTTTATATCAATTCCCGATTCTTGGGACAATGCAGATAAAATGCTGAGTAATTTGCTTCTCATCAAGAATAATGTCATCAATACATCTGATAACATGATCTGTTAGTATGTAACTCTGCATGTATAGTTTAGCAAGTGGTAATATTACAAGAAACTATTATTCTCATCCAAATTAATCTGTATTTCTAACAACATATATGAGATATAGATAATAGTTACTCCCATTGCTGAGATGGTCTTTGCTCTAGGGGTGAAACTAATCTTCATTTTATTCTTAAATTGTTCCCAATTTCAAGACCCCTTGTATCTTTTTTGTCTAGTCTACTATCAGTTGTGTTGCCTGATACAATCTTTGCATCATCACTACCCACAGTGAGATCCCGAGTCTCGTGTTCCTTTGAACTTGCAAGTTTTCCCGACCCTCTTTGCTCTCCATCTACAAGCTTTTGAACTTTGATATCAGGGTTTATTACTTCTTTACTACCCTCTACAACTTTTTCTTGATTTGGTTTTTGCCCGTTGCTTGACAGACCAAACCATGATCTGACTTTAGTTGTAGTTTAAGTTGACTTCACGATTTGATGGGTCATCGGAGCTCACTGACTAGACTTTAGGTGGAGTTTGGTGCCTATCTCACAAATTTTGAACCACCATGACTCCCATAACATTAAACAGAATCAACACCACCACCATTGCAATCTTCTTCTTCTTCTTGATATATATTCATGTTTGACTATTTGGATGAAGAAATCACTTTTATCCCTGGCTTTTATTTTGACACCTATAGCTATTGTTGGCTATTACATAATCGATGTTATGCATTTATTATGTCATTGTTAGGTGACTGTATTGGGTTGTCTAAACTAATTTATTTTCAACTTTTCCTGGTAAATATTACACGTCTCTAAGCTTTTTTTTTTTTTTTTTTTTTTTTTTTTTTGTTTATTGTATAGATTGTTTGATATCTATGTTATGCAAGAGGATCCTTACATTGATGAAGGAACATTTGATAGAGCTAGAGATGAGAAATTTGCTCAGTGGTTTAAGGAGCATATCCAATCAAATGATGGAAACGAACACTTGAAAGTCTTAGCACGAGGACCAATACGTTATGTTGAGTCACATAAAGGTTACTTTGTAAATGGTTACAAGTTTCACACGTTGAAACATGGTGATGGGCGGGTCACACACAATAGCGGGGTATGCATGAAGGGTTCTACTTATAACGAGTTTGAATCTGACTATTATGGATTGTTGGTTGATGTTTTGGAGGTAAACTACCGTGATATTAATGGTCGTTGTGTTGTAGTGCTATTCAAGTGTGATTGGTTTGAACCTATTCAAGGGGTAAGAGTTAACCGTAAGCATAATTTGGTTAACATCAAGTACAATTCAAAGGGATGCCAAGATGACCCGTTTATCCTCGCATCACAAGCGGAACAAGTCTATTATGCACCATATCCATCGATGACCAAAGATTTGAAAGATTGGTGGGCCGTTGTTAAAGCGACACCGAGAAGCATATATGAAGTAACACAATGTTCTAGTGAAGTTGATGATAATGTGGATGTTGAAGAGTTCTTTTAAGAAAACGAAATGCCAATATGTTCAAATACTACAGATACGAATGAGAATACTGAAATTATTTCTCTTGTAACTCCAGGAGAAATAGAAGAAGTTGGTGATTTAGATGTTGGCGATGCATATATGGAAGTTAGTGACAATGAAGAAGACTTTGTAGATACATATGATGATTTAGATGATGAACTTAATTTATCTGATCATTCTTCTAACGAGGAAGAAGTTAATTTATTTGATCATTCTTTGAATGATTAGTACGTATTTTCGTTAATTTTTTCCTACCACTGATGGAATATGTTGTCTACTTATATGTAAATGACTTGTACTGATTATTAACTGCGACTTGTATAAATGCATTTTGCTAATTTCTATTTATTGGATACGTTATGTAGGAATCATGGCTAGAAATAACAATAGCAGAGGTCAGGGAAGGGGCAGGGGAAGGGGGAGAAGTGGAAATATAGGCATGGTAATGGAAGACTATGATAACGGCAATGGAGGTAATCCGGATGCAAACTATGATAATGGCAGCATAGGTAATGCAAA
Source organism: Chrysanthemum lavandulifolium (assembly GCA_022545495.1). Taxonomy (NCBI): domain Eukaryota; kingdom Viridiplantae; phylum Streptophyta; class Magnoliopsida; order Asterales; family Asteraceae; genus Chrysanthemum; species Chrysanthemum lavandulifolium. The sequence continues at coordinate 214,918,975 of CM040241.1, forward strand.
TGATGCAGATAGTGATAACGGGATCACAAGCAGGGGAAGGGGAAGGGGAATAAGTGGAAATATAAGCATTGGTGGTAGTAGTAGTACATTTGGATGCGGTAATCCAAATGATATAGATCATGTTAATGGGATCAAAAGTAGGGGAAGGGGAATAAGTGGAAATATTGGTGGTAGTATAGGTAATCCAAATGATGCAAATAATGATAACGGGATCACGAGCAGGGGAAGGCAAAAGGGAATAAGTGGAAATATAAGCATTGGTGGTAGTAGTAGTACATTTGGATGCGTTAATCCAAATGATACAGATCATATTAATGGGATCAGAAGTAGGGGAAGGGGAATAAGTGGAAATATTGGTGGTAGTAATAGTACATGCGCATGCGGTAATTCAAATGATGCAGTAATGATAACGAGATCACAAGCAGGGGAAAGGGAAGGGGAATAAGTGGAAATATAAGCATTGGTGGTAGTAGTAATAGATTTAGATGCTCTAATGATGTAAATCATGATAATAGGGTCAGAAGTAGGGGAAGAGGAAGGGGCAGAAGTGGACATATTGGTGGTATTAGTACATTTGGATGCGGAAATCTAGATGATGCAGTTTATGATAATGGGATCAGAAGTAGGGGAAGGGGCAGAAGTGGAAACATTGGTGGTAGTAGTAGTACATCCGGATGCGGTAATCCGAATGAAGATTATGATAATGAGATTCGTGGTGGTACTAATAATAATGAAATAGAGACGTCACAACATGCACGTGGTTCAAACTTGCCACAATCAATAGCTAATCATCCATCACAAAGACCGATGATTACACTCTATTATGGCAGGTATGTATCTAAATATACCCGAATTTTCATTACTTTCTTTTTTAAAACAATACCTAATCATCCATCAGAGCATGTACGTATTTCATTACTTTCTTTTTTACCTAATGTTTAATGTTTGAATCTTGTAGTTTTGCAGAAGGCCACATTACCCAAGATATTATTAGTATTTTCAAAACCATGTTTTATGGTCCTTGGACATCGTGGAGAGAGGTTGACCTAGAAAGAAGAGACTTAATGTTTGAGGAATTTCAGGTTTTTACTTACCATCACATATAAATATACTTTATGTTGCTTGATTATATGCTTTATCTGGGGGCTGTTAGGAATATTATGGGTTGTGGCTTTTGCTATTGCAATAAGATCATTAATAATTATAAAGGATATATGAATATTATATGGGTCTGCAGAACTCAAGGAAGTCAAACTGCTAGAATCCAAATTAGAACTTATATACTAATCCATTAGCTTTGTAATCTGATCTGATTATTTAATTTGGAAAAAAGATTCTGATCATACATATGCTAGTCTGTGTCTCTTTACTATAGTTCATGGTTCACAAGGATCGGGCTCAACGAGCCCATGACTACCCTTTTTATGGCTTGGTCCATATGTTCCTTGCTAAGACCCTGCGGCTGCAACTGTGCCTAAAGTGGTTCCTTGGCGGACTTGTTTTTTTTTCTTTCCTCTCCTTTAGGGTTGCGTCAACTAGTCCCTAGTCCAAACCGCACTTAAACCAGTGCTTGTCATACCCAGGATTGTTGATTTTTACAAAGAAATATGGTAAAACTAATCACTTAAACCAGTGCTTGTCATACCCAGTCTAATCAAGGAGCCACCATGCCCAGGCTAAAATCTCACAGTTTCTTCGCCAATTCAGAATCTCTAGCATAATAACTGGGCTTCAGTTTGTTACTATCCGCAAAATACTCACCACTAGCCCCTTTCACTTGTGGGTGCGATGCAACATAGCATGTTGTTGCCGCCCCCTGAAAATCAATTTTGAAAAGGGCTTGTAAGTGAGCCAGTTTCCAAAAAACTACTCAGTTAAGTGGCCTTATACTAACCTGCGGGATAGTTTTCAGGAACTATTTACCGACCCAATCAACTATGCCTATATAAAGAATAGTTTAAGATTAAAAGGACAATATGTTAAAAGGAAATGTTTTAAAAGTGGAGATTAAGATTAAGAAAAAAGCTCTGAATTTTACCAACCAATCAACTTTCAGCATGTCTTCTGGATATGTGAGCTGGGATATTTTGTTTAAGGGTATTAGTTGGTAAAGTTTTAAAGGTATTGGTTTAATGTGTGAGTTTGCGTTTGCTGATAATGGACGTGTGGGAACTGAATGATATAGCAGCACTAAAACAAGTCTTACATGCTTGCTTAATCTTGAAGAGAAGGAACTAAGAGAAACTTTCGACTTTTCAATAGATAACTAGCTTTTTACTAACAACAAATATATGCTGATTAAAATATTGTAGAGTTATTACAATCATTTTTCCCTAAATGAAAAGTTTAAAGTATATTTGTTAATTTAAAAATTGATGTACATATAGGATCAATATCAATGGCATCCGTCACAAAACGCAGCTGTACGTAGAGCTTGGGAAAAGGTAATGTCAAGCAGGTTTTCTGATATATTAGGTCAGTGTCGATGAGATGCTACTTTTAGAGCCACACTAGACAACATCAAAGTTGGAAATGATTTATCTGTTCTTAAGCCGTATACCTCAAGTTGGATAGATCAAGCCGATTGGGAGGATATGATTGATAGGCTCTGGAATACCTCAGGATGGAAAAAGAAATTAGCTCAGGCTCGACAAAACAAATTTAGTGAGGTAGATGGTCAAGTGTCAAAACATACTGCCGGATCCATTACCATTCTTCAAACCATGTTCAAAATGGTAAGTACAATATCAATTATTTTAGGTTTTGAACTTTATACATTAAATTTATAAGCTTTTAAATAATAACTACTTTTGTAGGAAAAAAAAAACACGGCCTGTTAGTTTATTAAAAGCTTACCACCGCTGTCATACACAAGAGGTGACTGAGGCGTCGGGGAACGGGACGGATGAGAGGTTAGGGAACGGGACAAATGAGGGGTTAGGGAACGGGACAGATGAGGTGTTGGGGAGCAGAACACGGAAGTACATCACACGTAGATCAAAACGTGTGGCGCTAATTTATTTTCATCTCCTTTTAAATTACATGATGAATAAAGTATTTGATCAATAAATTTTTATCTACACATTTTCCATGATCGTAGGATGCTGTTCAGGCTGCTATGGAGGAGAAATATGGACCAGATGATAGTCAACATCCACCTCATGATTTTTATCTATGGGAAGAGGCCACTGAGTGGGAATAAGAAAGGTCATTTAGTTGGTTTGGGTACATGGGGGATCCAAGGCTCATGGTGACATCAAGAACATCAAGCTCTTCTAGTTCATCACAAGCTCATTACACAGGATCCGAACCTAGCGAACAGGTTTGTTATCTCTCTAATTTCATTAAGAAAACATGCTCTGCAATTTGTAAGACCTTAAAGACTCGTAATTGGATATTAGATGGGGGACAATCTAGTTGTAACTACACCCTATCCATGATTTTGGTTTGGGGTGGTGGGATAGGGTAGGCTTTGGGGATGAGGTGGGGTCAGTCTAGTTGTAAGTACTCATTTTAGATCGCAAAGAAGATTCATAAGGTCTAAGATAGCAAGGTGACCATGCTATGTGTGTTACAGATTACAAAAGATTAAGTTTAGACAAGAAATCATCCAAATATGGTCTCTTGAATATTGCATAAAAGATTAATTTTAGTAAATAATTACATATTACAATTATAGCCTGCAAATTACAGATTACAGATAATTACAATTACAGATTACAGATTACAGATCAGGTATGCAATTTTCTAAGTTTTCACAAAATTGCAGACCTACTGGTAGATGATATCCAATATCTTATAAACATTTGTTACCAGTTTCTTAAATGTACCTACTGGTAGATGATAAAGGGTACATAATTAAGATACAAAACAAGGCATATCCAACATCTTATAAACATTTGTTACCAGCTTCTTAAATGCACCTACTGGTAGATGATATCCAATTTTCGATTGTTCTCGAGACGTATTGAATTTGTGACTGGAGATAAAAATGGAAGTTTATATTTTGTACATGTAGTCATGAAATTATGCATTTTTATAAGTTTTTGAACATACCCATGTAAATATCTTATAAGAAAAGTTTATATTTTTTGTGCAAATAACGCTAATGTGGCCACGCCAATCTCACTATACCGGTTTGAGTCTGTGTAGCGGTATAAAGCAAATAAACATAATTTTTGGATTTTGGAAGTAGTTAATTTGTGCTGGTAGCTTGAACAAGAAAAAGTTCATGTTTACCCAAACCTATTATCCAACCCACCCATTTTGCCATTCTTACATTATATGTAATGTTGTATAAGTATTGAAGCAGAGCATTGAATTGAACTGCATGTTACTCATCTATTATTCTAGATGTATCCAACATCAGTGAGAACAACGGGTGTTGGTGTGGGCAGCTTGGTGGGAAAAATTGGTGGAATGATATGTCCTTTGGTGGCTGTTGGTCTGATACATGGATATCATCAAACTGCAGCCATCCTCCTTTTCGAGTTTGTTATTTTTGCTTCAGGTGTTTGCGTATTGCTTTTCCTTTTGAAACAAGTGGTCGTGAGCTCACTGATGCTACTGTTCAAACAGAGGTTAATGGCATCGGTGGCTTAAAAGACTAGAGGCTACAGTTTTGATTTGGGATTGCTTATTAGGACTAGTTGGCTAGCTGTTGTCTTTTGATAAGAGATAAAAGGTAGTTTTGACTTTTGGGGGCTGTTTGAGATTGCCTATCCAGTCTATATATTTAAGTGAATGAAATAAACTATTTTGCAGGTAAAATAAGCTGCTTATCTTTCTGATTGTATGCAAGTGAAATACGTTGTTCTAGATTAGGTAAGCTTATTTAAGCACATGACCAGTTTCTTGCATTGTAAAAGTTCTCACATAATGTTGTATTTTTAAAAGCCATTATATAAGTTTGAAGCTTTTTAATGGGACTTCATACAATGTAGGTGCGAATTTTGAAAGAGACCGTAAGAAAATTGCAAGAGGATAACACGCAAATGAGATCAAGAGAAATTGAGATGCAAGTGCAGTTACAACGACAGGTAGAACGTCAACTGCATGAACACATGCATCAACGGGAATTAGAGGCGAATGCTCGTGAAGAAGCTCGAGAGAGAGAGAGTGGCAACAAAAGATGAGCGATCTTAACTCGATGCTAAGGAAGATTAACAATCCGGGCCCCCAAAGTAGTCGGATATTGTCACATTTGGAATTTATACTCTAATTTCTATCTTTTATGTTTTTGAATGCTTTTGTTGGATTTTGAAACTTTTCCTATGTGACTGATGACACTTCGTGATATATGATTATCATTTCAATGGTTCTATGTTTAATTATGAATTATCATTTTAATTTTATGGTTTCATTTAAGCTATTTAAATGCAGAATTACATAAATTTGAGCTTTATTATGTCCGATTATTCCGACAACTATTCCAATGTAATTGTGACCCTTTACTTTTCCAAGCGATTTGTGATGGAACTTTTACCGCGACTTTCCAATGAAAGTTTCCAAGCGACTTCAAACGAACACAACACCAATGAATTTCGACAAATGTTTTCCTCGTTGTTTCGGATGGAATTCCAGCAGATACCAATTACCAAACATAGATAATGCGACGCACTATTTTTGTCACAGATCCGTCGGAAACCACTGTTACCGACGGATTTCCGACATAAATGCCCGTCGCTAAAGACCTGCCATGTAGTCGTGGCTTTGTGGACTCATCTTTTTTGATTGTGAAGTGCAAGGAGCCAAGGATCAACTCTTAGACATGCAAACTGCCTTTATGGGTTTTTGTGGGATGAATATATCTTCAACAACAACAAAATATGTTCTGAATGAGAAGATATTACTCTTCTGTCTCTCACGTGGAGTGTCAATAGGAGTCATAATGTTATTCGCAATTGGTTTTGGTAAAAGTTTCGTGTTCGAACCGTTTGATGGCAAAAACCATCTCAATTGGTGTGATTGGATCAGTAACCCGAATTGTGTTCAATTAAACATGTTTTATATGTGCTTTAGCACTTTGCTAGTGTGCATTTTCTAATGGCATTATCCTTTTCAAAGATACATTAGCACGTAACTTCAAGTAGGGACGGAACAGAGCTAAAAGTGCCTGGATGCACAATTTTTTTTTTACTGCACTATAAGGGAAAAAATAACAAAAATGTATGATTTTCAATTTAAATGATTAAGTTTAATGAAAAGTAAGTTAACTATTCATCTTTTGATAGACTATCTAAGAAATAACTAGAAAACACAATGTATTGGGACAAAGTGCATATTCGAAAACTTTCAGTGTTTTTTTTAATAAATTACATTACAAAACAAAATTTTATCAGGGTCTAGTGACACGGTACTACTAGTTCCGTTTTTGAGTCTTCAACTATTCTTTACAACCTAACTCTTTTTTTTAATACAAACACAGTTGTAAAAAAAAATGTACAACGTAGCTAGAAAATCGTACTCCGTATTATGTGATATGTCCACAAGAACTAATGAACGCGCATACTTCTGCAACATTGTTGGATTTCTAATACGAGTCAACTAATTACACATTTTATCCATTTTTAAGTATATAACAGAACTTGTGTTTTGGACTTTTGGGGGACACATCTATACTACTTTATAATGCATTTAGACATTCTAAAATTAGCGCTTAAAAATTCGACTTTTTTTAACTCATTATGGAAAGAATTTCTGCCTCTAACTCCTAACCAAAAATTAAGATAAGGAGCTCCAATCGTGAGATAACACGTGTCACTTTTTAACAAACTCCAAGTTCTAACTTTAACAATTTCAGTTCTAACTCCTAACCACTAAAAATTAAGATAAGGAGCTCAAATTATAAAATGGCGTATGCTATTACTTCTCAACTAAAATTCATCTTTATTTTCAAATTAAAATATCTTTTATCTACTTATTTTTTTATAATCTAATTTCACCATATTTTCTAAAATTTTATGCTCTTTAATTAAACATACATTTTGATATATTTTTATGAGTTTTAGTTTTATATTTTTAGTGGGTTTATTTTATTTTAATTCAAATTTTTACAACTTTAACATTTATTTCATTTATTTCAATGAATATAATCTTGATTCACAAAATCATATACTTTTGGGAGAGTGTTTGACGCGTAAGAGATGCATGGGTGATTTCTATACGCGGGAATAATGATGTCATGAAAGTTTACGAAAGTTACTGAACCCAAACAAACACTTACAACTAACACATATACATTCGAAGTGTTGTGAAACGAATTCACTAAAGCAAAAGAAATACATAAACTATACATATCGCCGCCATGTCTTGCAGATCCATTAGTGTTCTATTATACGTTTAGAAGTTGTAAAATGTATAAGGCAAACGTACCTTAATATTTTAAATGGCATCCAAAATAAGAATCTTAAACACTTCAAGGATATGTGATATACTGTTTGAAAAAGATGATTTATTTGCCAATGTTGGTCTTGGCTTGAAGAAGCATTGTCAGCTACAAGAAGACTTTTTTGAACTTAAGCTACAAGAAGACTTGCTAATTGAAGATTATAGTTTACGTACAACCCAAATTTACTTTAAGAAACACAGTAAGAATCTCTCTCTTCTTTTTCTTTTTTCTTTTTTCTTTTTTTTTATTATTTTTTTTTTCAGAAGCAGCAAATGAATAGAATCAAGAAAAGAAAAAGGGCAAAAATGGAAAAATAGGGAGAGATAAGGTGTCCAGAAATGGTGTGATCCGTACAAAGAAAATAAATGGGAATATCTGAAAAAAGACGAACAACCAATCACAAACCGAAAACACATTATTTTCATGTCAAAAAGTAATGTCACCCTCTACCCCACCACTTCCGATCAATTCACGTTCATATTCTCTTTCTATATTAGGTGTAAATTCTCTGAACCACACGTTAAATGAAATAAATTTGACACCAAATTAAACATGTTTTTATTAAATTCTCCGAACCACACTTTCAGTAAATACGTTTAACTCGTTTAATAAATGAATCGTGTTTAATTTGAGTGTGTATTGAACAAGTTAATTTGTGAACTCGTCTAAATATATAAGCCTTTAAAAATTTAATATACACTTTAATTTTATGTTTGATTTGGATTAAATGTATTATGTTACATACTTAACGAATAATGTGGCTGCCTCGCATTGTCCACAAAAAGATGTAGACGCGGGAACACTCGAACCCGCCAAGACCAGCCATCAGACACCGCATGAGAATATCATTAAAACTCTCCTGCTAAGAGAAAGACTAACCTGAGCCGGAAGATTGTGGCCAAGACTGGATCGAGCTTTTATTCCACAAAGTCTCTAGGTAGCTTACAGGGTTTGTAGGTGGGTAAGACTATAGGAAGAATGTCGAGGATGGGATCAACTTGGGTCAATTGACCAAGACAAGTCTCCAACCATCGGACTAATGTCACGGAGCTAGTTTAAGTTCGACATTCATTCAAAACTATTTTTAGTATAAGGTGCAGTGTCGTATAGACAATTTGAATATAGGGGGATTTTCATATATCCCCACATATACACTTATATTTATAGATTTTATCAAATACAAGTTTTTTATGCATGATGTACAAACCTGTTAAAGCAATATTTGAAGAAATATATAAACATTAGTGTGTATGTGGGGATATATGTAAATGCCCCTTGAATATAAACCAATCAACGCCATTAAAATAAAGCAGAATATGTTGTAGCAATTTTAGTATATCCTAATTTGCAAACGGAAATATAAACAAATCCGTAGGTTATATACATAAGAGATTTTGTTCTCCAAAAAAAAAAAGAAACTTTTCAATTAACATACAAACGATCACCGCCTGACATATCAAAAGACTTGTCATTAATGCGACTTGCATAACTGGAACAAACTCATACCCCCAATATTGCTTAATAAATTTCTAATAACAAAGTCACCCTTCGAAGTAAACTTCGACAACAAAGCCAATCACACCCAAAATTATTGATAGTCTCTTTGTATCCGATATTGTTTGAAAAATATGAGGTTCGCTAAGTTTTGTTGTTGTTAACCATGCAACAACATCAGCTTGTCAGGTGCAAAACTATCGCATTCAAAATAAATGTCCGATCACCAAGTTGATCGGTTAATTCAGTAAGAAATGAGAGTTAGCACACGATTTGGTAGTACCATTCAACCGAATCCAATTTAATTGTTACATATTCAATTTCAATGACTGAATTTTCAAGTTCAACCAACCCATTTTTAAATTATCAATAAGAATCTTCAGAAAATCTTTCATTTGTTTATCATTATATACAATCACGATCCCGATACCAGCTCAATTTTTGCTTTATATTTTTAGGAAATGTAACTATGTTCTAGTACTGACCTTTGCAGCATACCTAAATTAACACATTTTGAGAAATATATATATATCTAAATATAATGAAACTGAAAAAGGCAATTAAAAGCAATTAAAATGCACTTAAAAAGTTATGACAAAGATTAATAGTTGTTAGTCAGTAACATTTTATTAGAAGTGATGGTCATTCATATTTAGGAATTTTGTAACGTGTGTTAGATATCGATTAGAATAGTCAACTCGACTAGTGGATGGACTAAGCTAAATGGCTAGAAGTTATGTTAAACTAGCCTTGAATAAGTTCATGTAACCCAATCCAATCCAAGTCCACCACGAGGCCCATGGTAAGCCCATTAGGGCGTCTAAAATAAGGACTATAAATACCCCTCAAATGGTCATTTGAAGGGTGTGCTTGAAAGTGTGTGTGTGTGTGTGTGTGTTTTCCCTTTGATATTAAAGTTCTTCTTTTCATCTTTCTCTCTAAACACATATACGCATAACATAACATATATCAAGTCACCATCTTTCCTTTCTTCCTTCTTAATCTTTTACGCATATCTTATAGTTTGTGTTTAACGTGTTCATCTCGTGTTGAAGGTTGTGTACGCGTAAGGTTGATGTGAAAAACAAGGTCCTACAATTGGTATCAATCGCCTAACAATGGTTTAGGAGTGTGTGTTGGGTATATCGTGTTTGTAGTGATACGCGTAGTTCTCTCGCTATACAAATTTGTCTCGCATAAAACTTTAATTTTTGCACTAAAATCTTCAAGATTCTTATGTTTTAAGGTTTATAGAGTGTTAAGGATTCTAGTTTTTGGAAAAAGTTTGAAGCTTTACGTGTTTTTTTTTTCACTTTTAAACTCGTATGTGTTTGGTAGTTCATTTCTACGCATAAGCAGAAAAAACACTTTGGGTGATAAAGGTCAAAACTTTCTTGGTATTTGAGTGTTTTGGAAGCTGTTTGTGCATAAGAAATCATTTGGAAAACTGTCATTTTTTACGCGTAAGCTAAGAAAGTCAAAACCCTCGACTTACGCGTAAGAAAAAGTCAAAACCATCTTTCTACGCATAAGTTTTTGGTAAATAATCTTCGTGCAACAACGGTGACTCAGTGCTTCCCTCAGTTGGATAAGTTTGTGTAACACTTCGACTTGTGAAATCTCACTAGCTTGGATAAGTTAGAGAGATACGATTCTTGTTTTACGCGTAAGCAAGTTTTTACGCATAAGATTTCAATCTTACGCCTAAGACTGTGATTTACGCATAAGCATTAAATCTTACGAGTAAGATATTTTTTTACGCCTAAGAATAACATCTTACGTGTAGGACCACTACGAATATCAACCTTATCACAAAGTACCAACACGTTAACCACTGTTAAGCGTAGAACTCGTGAAACCCAACACAAACGTAAAGCGTACAATGAAAGAAAAGATTAAGAAGAGATGGTGACTTGATGTTTATAAATCGTGTATGTGAGAGGATAAGATAAACACAATAAAGTTGTATATTCCAAAGGAAAAACACACACACACACACTACACACCCTCAAATGACCATTTGAGGGTATTTATAGTACAAGTAACTTAAAACCCTAAAAGGCTTTGCTTGGGCTTTTCGTGGACTTGATTGGGCTTGGGATGCTTAAGCTTATACACGGCTTAGCATACCTTAACATTTAACCAATTAGCTTAGCCCACTCCACGAGCCCATTGACTATTCTATCACGATATCTAATGCACGTTACAAAGTTCCTAATCGTGAATGACCATCACTTCTAATAAAAAATATTAAGGCTAACAATCTCCCCCTAAGGGGTGGTCATTCAAATGATGCTCCACTTGATTAGATCTTTACTTTCCTTGAGCTTGAACTTTGCGCGTAGATATAGAATAGTCATGAATCTCTGTTCCTTCATGCTTTGTGATCAGATAATGTGGTTGTCTGCCATTGTTAACTTCGTTGGTTTGGTGTCTCCACGTTTTTCTCCACCATGCTCACACTTCTGTTTGTCTTTTGGTTGCCAATGATGTAGTTCTCGAGTCTTTAACCTTTGAGATTCTTTGACATTGACGAAGAATCATCTTTAACTTTTGTTTCCTTTGATTTTGATGAGAACTTTTCATGTGTTGTTGGTATGAGCATGTGGCGAGTCTGTACGATCCATCCGCTCCGGAGCTTCCATAAGAAGAAAACATAAAACATTGTTAGTAATAAGCTGATTCCGCACTTACAAGTTTGAATTTTGAGGGTGTTAACAAAGATAGTGTGAAAACACGCCTCTAATTCTCACAAAGGCCGCTCTCGAACCGGAGTCCCACAGTGAGATAACACGATATACCAAGTACATCTGATTCGGATGAGAGTCGAGGTACACCAAGCATCACCTCACGATCAGACCGCTTGAGACACACTAAGCGTAATCCATGGAGAATTACCGAAGTGACCGCCGTGGTCGCTGATGTTGACCCGGCAGAATTTCCATTCAATCATCGAGGATTACGCTTGTAACTCCTCATAAATGTTCTCGCGATTGCTAAGATCTGCGTGGGACTCTATAATATATCACTTGTGTCCTTATTGATGAACAACAAGCGATGTCATGTCAAGTGTTCCTATGAGATCTTTGATGAATCTCGTGGCTCTAGACTCAATAAGTGCATTTGGTTTTCCGAGTAGAGACTAGGAGAGGGTCTCCTTCTTCAATATCAACGATCTCTAAGAGAAAGTCGATAGATTATGTAGGGTTCCCAGTGAGAATGAAACAAACCTTTCGAGAGGAATTGAGTGGCTAGAAGGTTTAGTGCAGTCGTCCTTTGGGTCCATGACGCCTTTGTCTTCAATACCGGTGTCATCTTAGTGACACCAAGAGTGTATGAATTGAACCGTGTTTCGCGCCTAAGGTTGAATATGGAGGGCTATTTTTTTCACCCTTTTCATTACATTTCTTTTGATTCTTCAACCCTTCTTTCTCCTTTCTCACATTACTCCTTTTTCAATCATACCTAAGGACTTCTAGATCTAAACTATTAGTGTTGTCCTTGGTAGATCCCTCCGCTCTGGCGGATCATAGACGGATTTCCTATCCTTAGTCACCTTATAACACCATGACTGTCCTATTGTTGCCATAAAACCATTTTTCATGAAAATCTCTCAGAGTGTATATGATAGAAAACATGTTTGAAACATTCCGAGAGTTTTATATTTTTAGAAACACTCCCCTTCACATGTGCTTATATGTTTTGATGTAAATCGCACATAGAGGGTAGAGTTCGCACTTTTGAATTGATCAACTTTAAATGAACAAGACCGATTCGAGACACGCTTACATCACTAGAGAACTAGCTTGAAATTATTACCCGTCCCGGTCAAGTCCATAGAAAGTTTCTCGAGATGGTACATGATTGCTCGTCAATTCATTGGTTCTGCCTCGAGTCGAGCTCATTTTGAGATTCAAACAACGATTTTGATCACATTTTAATCACGCCTCCCCTCAAAATAGCATATACGTGATATTTTGATATCAACGATTAAAAACATTTTTAGAATCTTTTGGGAGATAAACGGAATTGATTTAAGCATGAATTTGGAACATTTTTGTTTTATACTCCCTTTAATAAAGCATAATCAATTAAAGGGTTTTAGAGGAGTTATCTTGAGCACAAAATATTTTGAAAGATTTTGAAAATCTTTTGAATGCCTTGAAAAAGTGCTCAAGATGATGATGGTTTCTCACCATTTTAAATGTAGTGTAATCAAGCGCACGCTAGTGATTTTCATTAAAAGCACGAGTTTTGATTTGAAAATAATCAAAAGTCATCATTTGGTCCCAAGTTTCAGATCGATGTATATGAAAGCCATTTTATTAAGAAATTTTGAGAAACCATATGTTTTAGAAAACATATTAAAGAACTCTCGCTCAAGCATCCGTACATGCCCGTATCATTGTTGAATGACATTTCTAGACACGTATGTAATATCGATTATACAAGAGACATGTCGAGAAGAATATTTTGGATTTTTGATTTTCTATTGTTTTTGTATTTTATGAAAGTTTTATATTTTATATTTTGCTTTTGTTGGTTTTTCAAATTTTGTATTTTGTTTTTCAAAAATATTTACAATAAGCATTTTGAAAATCATTTTCAAGAAGATTCGAAGACGCTCTAACTCCTCGTGGGTTAGGTTCAGATTCCAATTCGTCGAACTAAATACTCAAACCTTTCTTTGGAAGGGCTTTAGTTAATAGATCGCGAGTTGGTAATCGCCTTCACGAAGAATAATTCAACAAGCACCATTTTCGACGCACTCTTTGATGAAGTGTAGCGGACACGGATATGCTTAGTCTTCGAGTGATGAACAGATTGCATGATATGGCTATGGCACTTTTCGAGTCACAATACATAGGTATTTTATCGAAGTAAAGCCATAATCTGTGAGTTGTGTTCTCATCCATAGAACTTGAGCACAACACGCAGACAGAGACACATACCGCCTTCCGCCGGTTAATGCAGCAAAGGCAATCTTGTTTCTTTGAAGACCACTTACTAACTTTTCACCAAAATTGTGCTCCTCCCGATGTACTTTTTGTCAGAATTTGATCACCGCGTGGTCCGTGATCCGAAAAGGCAATTAGATCAATCCGATTCCTTCGGATACCAAAGTCCCATGTGAATGGATGTCTTCGTGTACCGAAGATCCGTTTAACCTCTTTGAGGCGCAGATTCGGTAGGCTTAGCTCGAAACCGTGCTAATAAGCAAACAAAGAAATGAATATCCGGGTCGACTAGCAGAAGATACATGAGAGAACCAATCATGCTCGATATTTCTTCTGATCAATAGGTTTCCCAAACAAATCGGCTCCAATTTTTGGTGGTTACCATTGGTGTTCCGATCGAATCACAATTATCCATACCATGATTTTTCAAAATCTCGCTTGTGTATTTAGCTTGATTTATAAAAATTCCACTGGGACTGATGTATTTGTAAACCAAGAAAGAATTTTAGTTCCCCATCATGGACATTTCAAATTTGCTTTTCATGAGATTTTCAAAATGTTTTGAAAGATTCGATTAGTGGACCCAAAGACGATGTCGCCCACGAGATCCGAACAATCAAAATGTCGCTTTTGCATTTTTGTAAACAAGGTAGGATCAACTGTCCTTTGGTGAAATTGTTTTGGATAAGGAAAGAGGATGTCATTATATCACGCCTTGAGCTTGTTTTAAACCATAGATAGCCTTTTTGAGTTTGTAGACGTAGTCCTGGATGTTCCATGTCTACGAAGCCTTCCGTCGACTCACGACACTTCTTCTTTTAGAGTTCCATTCAAGAACGCGGTCTTAATGTCCATCCGATAAACCGTGATGTTTTTGTGAGTCGTGATAGGCCAAGAATATCCCGATCGCTTTAGTCTAGCTACCGCGAATGACTCTTCAAAGTCTATCCTTCCTCTTGTCTCGTATCCTTGGCCACAAGACGAGCTTTGTTGCAAATTACGTCATCTCTTCGTCCCTTTTGTTCTTCCATAACCATTTGAGATCAATGACGAATGTCAATTGGTCTTGGAACCATTTCCCAAGAGTCATGAAGACGGTATTGAGAAGTTCCTCCTGCACGCTTCTATCCATGCGGGATCCGCCATTGCTTTCACGAATGTTCTTGGCTCTATATTTCTAATTGAGCAAAGGTAAATGCATAAGTCGCAATCGTGGCAAGTTGACGCCTCGCCCGAATTGGCCTTGAAGGTTCACCAATAACTTGTTCAATTGGGTGGTCTTTTGTCCACTTCGCAGTGAAGGATACCATTGGTTATAATGACACGAGTTAGATGGTTCTCGAAGTGAAGAAGATTCACCGATTCCGTAGCAAACGGGTTTTCAAATAAGTCTTCATCTAACGCTGCATCGTTATGGTTTTGGTTTTGCTCATCAACCGCCGGTAGAACGGTGCAATAACCGAGTAGATGTAGATGATGTTGATGGAGTTGGTGCATTGGTTTCGACCGTAGTAGATGCATCTTCCGTTGGTGGTGGAGGATGATTTTGAGCGGTGTGCGGAATGATGGTTTGATGCATTTGTCAAGTTCCACCATAGTATTCATCGAACATTAACCCAAGAAATTTTCCCATTCTTGTTCTTTAGGATTGTCAAACAAGTTGATTGAGCTCTTTGAGGTATGAGTCCCGAATCGATGTGTCCAAGTCTCATGGGTTTAGTGCGGGTTCTAGAGCGAGTCTCTCGTGGTTATAACTGTGAAAGTTCACAAACTTCACATTCATGGTCTCCATGATCCTCCTAATCCTTCTTTATACACCTCAATGCCCTCGAGTTATCTGAATATCCAATGAAGATTCCAATATCACCTTTGCTTTCGCCCAAGATCTTCTCGTCATTCGTAGGATAGCACAAAGCGCCAAACACGTGAAAGTAAGAGATATCCGTTTTCTCGTTGTTCACAATCTCATATGGGGTTTTATTGAATCTTCGATGGACGAGGATCGGTTCGAGTGAAACAAGCAAAGGGCAACAACATCACCCACGTAAATAACGGTGCACTAGAATAGATTAGCATTGTGCGAGTAGCTTCCACAAGAGTACGATTTCTTCTTTCAACTACCCCATTCTCACGTGGAGTTCTAACAACCGATGTCCGATGAGTAATTCCAACATCTTCGAAATAAGTTCTTAACTCGATTAGTGAATTGCGTCATTCTGCTCTACAACCCCATCGAGTTTGAAGAAGTACTTGAATACGCTTCGTAAAGGTGATGATGATGCACGGTGCTTCGCCTTTGATCTCGTAAACTTAACCCATGTATATCTCGAATAATCATCGACAATAACAAGAATATACTTTTTCCCATTAATGCTCTCAACTCTCATTGGGCACATAAGTCCATGTGCAACATATGCAACTTTGCTTCCGAACTAGGTACGGATTTGAGTTTATATGATGCTCTTTGCTTTTTCCTTTTCGCATGATGGACATAAGTGATCCTTGGTGTATTTGAACTTTGGAAGTCCGTTGACGATGTTGTCTTTGGCAAGATTGTTGATGGTGTCAAAATTGAGATGGGATAACCGTCGTGCCACAACCAGACTCGTGTTCCGATGCTCGTGTCATAAGACATATTGGTGATGAAGAGGCCATTTTGTTGATGTCGATAGCATACAAGTTTGTATCACGATTCCCGCTAGATCACAGCCATCCAAGTTTCTAACGGCAAGCATTTCTCCTAAAGCAACCTCTAAATCGCATCACGTAATCGCCTGACCGAAAACAAATTTTGTCCCAACCTTCGACATAGTAAACCCGAGTGATCAAATAATTTCCAAAGGTAGATCTCCATAACCCATGATAGTCGCTACATGATCATTTCAAACGTGACGGCTCTATGAATTTCGCATTTAAATTGATCAGCCAGCCTTCAGATTCCGGTCATGTGCTTGGAGCAACTCGAGTCGAAGATCCAAAGACAAATTTCGATAACCGCCACATGAAAAAGAATATTGTGGAAACCGTTTTGATTTAGGTTCCTTTCGTTAGAGGTAAAATCTCGAGCACACTCAACGAGGTTTGTTCCGTGGAATTCGGTTTATCATTCATTGTACCGCTTCGAGTGTGAAAGTTCTACCGTGGGTTTCCAAATATCATCCCTAAAGTATACACGTTGGTTCTGTCAAGAGTGTAAAGCCTAAGTTTTGCAACTAGTCTTCCTACTCGCTTAGCGTAATTACTTTTTGGGACGCTCTTCTTAACAAAGCTTATCATTCACATTCTTAGAAACACAATCAT
>CM040241.1:214936216-215002497 GCA_022545495.1 Chrysanthemum lavandulifolium
GCTAGCTTTTGGGTGAGTTGTACACTGGACTTATGAACTCGATGCGAACCTAGTCTGGGATAGGTTTGTATCAATTGATATACACTGTTTCGTGAATTGTTCTTCCTTCCTATCTCGATTCACCAAGCGGTGTATAACAATTGGTATCAGAGACATCCCTACCTTTCGAGGTTCCAACACTCGGAGTGGTGGCCTATGGAGTGGTGGCTTGGACCCAAAGAGAGGGTGCCAACCGTGACCAACATAGCCGTGACCAACGAGGACGTTGGTTCTTCAAAGGGTGGGGTATTGTTACGATCCCACATCGGCCAAGTATGGGATTTGTTGGTGGTTTATAAAGTCTAGGTGTCC
Organism: Chrysanthemum lavandulifolium; assembly: GCA_022545495.1. Taxonomy (NCBI): domain Eukaryota; kingdom Viridiplantae; phylum Streptophyta; class Magnoliopsida; order Asterales; family Asteraceae; genus Chrysanthemum; species Chrysanthemum lavandulifolium. The sequence continues at coordinate 214,936,568 of CM040241.1, forward strand.
CCTCCTCCTTCAAGCTAGCCTTTTGGAGTGAGTTCTACACTTAGCTTATAAACAATTGATATTCAATACAAGCTTCGGTTCGTCCCAGCCTATTGTACCCATTAACGGATCTTAAGTGATCCCTAGTGGAGCGTATCACTATGGCACATTATTTTCTGAGTTTGAATCTCTTCGATCATTTTTCCTTTGTGGGAGAAAAGATGCTTAAGCTTTTTTTTCTTTTGTTCTTTTTGTTTTGAAAAAGTTTGTCATGTTTTAATTAGTTTATCATTTGTATTGGTTTGGCTGATGAATAAAAGAAAATAAAATAGGTTTTTGAGGCTTATAAAAATGGGTGTAGTATAATACTACAAATATATATAACTGGGAAAATTTGAAATGATTTTTTTTTTTGAACAATGAAAAATATAAAATCCAAAACAAACATGGACATGTCATATTGTCATCTGTAAGCCTGTATTTTGAGCCTCTTGGCCCATGACAATATGACACTAAAATGTTGGGTAATTTATTTGGCCTTTGACCACTGCATAATTTATTGAAATAGACATGTTCACTTTTTTAATTTGAATTGTTACAAAATAACTTTATATTTATAAATTCTATATACATCAATCGAAGACTTCATAAACTGAAATGTTATTCTATTGTTGCACATTGTGATGATAATTGAACATCTAATTTGAGACAAGAGACAAATGAAGCACATGAAGATAAATACTCTTGGGTTGATATTATGTGTATATGTACCATTACTCGTTACTAAGCAACAATTCAACAATATTGAAGTGCATATCGGATATTAATTTAACATGAATTTTAATTTCTAACTCCTCTATATTATACACTATTCCACAAAAAGGTGTAGATTAGCGAGAACACCCTCGACCCCGGGTGTCTTTTGGCACCAAGATTGTCCACCCCACGCGAATAGCTCCTGAACTCTCCCGGCCTAGTGGGCACCAACCTGAGTGAGCACGAGCCAAAACTCTGACCTCGAGCTCTTATTCCACAAAGTTTCTCAAATGTCAATAAGTTTTGCAGGTGGGTACCTATATGAAGCAAATGCTAAGAATGGAACTTGAACACAATCAATTGACTCAATCACAAGTGCTCCAACTATTAGACTAATATTCCATTGGTTTACATTATACACTATTAATCCAATATCGATACTTTATCGAAAAGAAGAAATAATCAATAAATTGTAATTGTAAACCATCAAACACATCTCTAATCCTCGAATTTACATACTTGAGACGAATATGAAAAGAACCTCAAGCTTATATATTTTTTTGTACATATGTATGATACTTGTTAGATTATATTTAATCATTTAATAAATTAATTTGGACTTACATAGAGTTGGAAGACAAATAAGTAGCAAGTTTACCACTAGTCAAATTAGTTATATTAAATAACTAATGATTTTCGTACAACATAGATCAAGATTAAAATCTCTTATTAAGATGATATTTTTAAAAAGTATATAGTATGAGATTTTCAAAAGTGAAAGTATAAAGTAAGAGCAAATGAAATTGGATCAATGAAAGTGTTCAATTTTGCCATGTAAGATGAATGAAGTCATCCCATTGGCTAATCGAAAGTCAAAACTTCAAAGAATTTGGTCAAACTAAGCTAAATCCGCTAAAATATATGTATACAAAACATGTGTCGATTTTGTAAAAAAAAAAAAGGGTAAGTAATAAAACTTTAGTTCTAAAATTTTAAATAAATTATATGGAATTAAGTAAATTAATAAGTTTTAAGTTGTCTAATAACTTTATAAATTTAATTAATACCCCTACACTTTATATCCTCTAGACTTCATATATATATATATATATAAAGAAAAAAATATATGTTGTTGTTAGTTATAAATATTATTATCGCCATATATTAAATTAATGTATATGAACTGATTTATAAATATCAAAATGAAAGCATGAGTTCCTATGATATGTAAACGAATATATGAGATTGTATATATACGAACAATTCATGTTATTATTCTTTATAAAATTAAGTAAGAATGTCTCAAAAATATATTTTTGTTTACTATCCACGCTCAATAACGACTCTTATTACTCATCTTTAAAAGTTTAACCCGTATGTGATACGGGTATAAAATGTTAAATACAAATTAAAATTGTTATTAACATAATATAAATATCAAACGAAAGACGAATTCACACTGTTTCATTGTGAGATAAAAACATATGTACAATATTAATCAACCACACATGTAATTACTCTTTAAAGTTTAAATAAGGATATTTAGAAAAATAATTTTTTTTGTCATTACGCATATTAAACACGATAATGTGTAAAATATGATATCAATAATTAATTTAAAGGATATTAACCCTACAATAGTCAATACACAAAGTCAAAAATTTCGTCCAACAAAAATTACGCATAATATTAATCGATATTAATACATAATAAAAATTATATAAAATCACAGTACACGAATATTATAACTATATAAGATAAAAGGTATTATATTATGTTATAGAAAAATCTTATTTAACAATTCCATATACTGATCTCGAATGCACTTTACTATAGCAAATAAAATTACAAGATAAAAATTTACGCTTTAGCTAATTGTATTATTAAAAATGATAATATACAATATGCACCAATAATTAAAATTTTGATTTATTGTGGCTTTTATCAAAATACACTAAGCAAAATTTATGGCAAACTTTTCACACACATGCAGTATATAACTATTATTAAAACTAAAAGAGAAACATCATAAATGAATTATTGAGGGCTTTTTTGGAATCGAATATCTAGAAAAATTGGGTAAATAAAATAAAAATTATTTAACAAATCAAGAATTTGAATTCAAAGTTTCCACTTAATTCAATGATCCGAGGACCACATCAAATACATCATAATCAAAGTAAAAGATCTAAACCCTTATTAATTATGGAATAATGGCATTGCACGCCTAATGGTCCCCCTTAAACCACTCTCTCCTTACTCCTTAAAATTTTGCATATGTTGATTATTCTTTTATGTATCCAAATAATCATATATAAAAAGTCCAACATATAAACCTTCAATCATCTCATACGGAATCGATTAACAATTCCCAAGTGAGGTTTGTGACTTGAGATCTACTTGTTATTTTACGAGTTTTAGATTACCTAAAAGAGATTCATATTATGAAATAAGCTTATGAATATTATTACAAGGGTTTTTTTTTTAACTTGTACCTTAGGGGAACAAGTTAAGCACACAATAAATATAAAGGGGTCCACGTTAAAGTATACATAGATTCACCAACTCGATTATATTTATAAAGATTTTTCTAATTTATCTTTCTGAGCGATGTTAAAACGGCCTTACACCGAAAGTGTCAAATTTTAATGGCCAAGAAGAGGTGTGAGCATGATACGACGTCAAGGATAATAAAGACTAATCAATGACTACCGATCATTCAAAAGTGACGCCAGACTATACAACTCTTTTAACACGCGCATAAAACACTAGCTAAAAAACTCTATTTATAATACTAAAAACTAGAGTAAGTTGCAACTTACAGCCTTGTATCTATTGTATGATTATAATTTGATATTTATATCAGTATATATCATATATTCCAAAACTTAAAAAATTATCAAAAATTCATCTGATAATAAGACACCTCTTATCTTCAATGTGAAATATCAACGGTTTAGTTTGAACCCGGTCAGGACGTTTGAGTTATGGTGAGAAAACGAGTTGGGTTATTCATTGTGTATTTATACTTTTATATTATAATGAATGGATAAACTAATTCTAACTTTAAGCTTAATTCTTAACAAAAATTAAGATAAGTCTAACTCTTAACAAAAATTAAGATAAAAGTTCTAATTATAGGACGTCACGATCACTTAACAAACTTCAAACCTAACTACTAACCACTCAAAATTAAGATAAATAATTAATTATAAGCGATATGCACACTTCTCAAATAAAATTCATCTTTACTTTCAAATTAAAATATTTTTTTATCTATTTTTTTTTTAATAATTTAATTTCATCATATTTTATAACATTTTATGCTCTTTAATTTAACATTCATTTTGATATATTTTTATGAGTTTTTAGTTTTAACATTTTTAGTGGTTTATTTTATTTTGATTCAAACTTTTACAACTTTAACCTTTATTTCATTTAATACAATTTTGATTTGTCAAAATAATATACTTTTGGAGTGTTTGACGGTAAGAGATCATGGCGATTTCATACGCGATAACGATGTCACGGGAAAGTTGTTGAATCACTCCTAGATTATATTTCAAGTGTTTGTAATCAATATGTAATAGTGTGTTTAATTAGGCTTTTAAGTTAGTTTTAATGCCAGGCTTACGTAGAAGTTCTAGCCTCGACCCAGCCCTAAGGAAAGGAGGGAACTAGTGTGTTGCCCTAGTTCCTTCCCTATAAATAATCTTTTAAACTCCCATTTGTGAGTTGGTTGTTCACTTTTGTATTTCACTCTAAGCATAAACCTTTCTTATATTCGTGTGTGTGTAGTTAAGTGTTCATCCGATCTTTCTTCATCTATACTTCTTATATTGATGCTTGTGTTACAAACATGGTGACCTAACAGTGGTATCATTCGCCAAATAGTTGGGTGAAACGTTTGGTAGTTTTTGAAGTTTTTGGTTTATGCGTAACATTCGGTGTTCAAATCTTCATACGCATAAAGGCTTTCATTTTTTCACTTAAAAACTCAAGATTCTTGTCCTTTAAAGGTTATTTGGTGATAAAGTTTAAGTTTTGGCAAAAGTTTGAAACTTTACGTGTATTTCATTGTTTTTGAGCTTAATTTTATTCGTGTGGTTAGTTCTACGCCAGAAGGTGCATAAGAGTTTTGGATCATCAAGTTTCACACTTTTGTGTTATTTTGGTGATATTGTCGTTTCATCATAAAATCGTTTAGAAACATCGTTGTGCTTAAAATCGCTTTTGGTAAAATTGGCATTTCCACGATAAGTAAACCCTAAAGTTACGCATAAGATATTCAAGGCTTGATCTTTAGTGCTATTGGTTACTCAGTGTTTTCTTGCTTGGATAAGCCTGAAAACACTTCGACTTTGGATATCTTTTACACTGGAATAAGTGTAAAGGATTTTTGGGCAAAAACCCTAGTTTTACGCCTAAGCCTAAGTACTTACGCGTAGAATCCTTCTGCCTAAGCATTTTCTTACGCCTAAGCTAATCTTACGCCTAAGCTAATCTTACGCATAAGCATTCTACTACTAAGCCTTTAGTCTACGCCTAAGCTAAGTGTTTTCATTCCCACGCCGTAAGCTAATCCTACGCCAGTAAGTTTCATTCTTACGCTGTAAGTTGGTGTTTTACGATAAGGTATTTTCTTTGCCTAAGTCGGTTTTCTACACATAAGGTTACTTCATCAACTAAGTTTCATTTGACTACAAAGATCCATCATCAACACAAGTTTCAAGATGTCTCAACCACCATACTCTAGCTACTTCCTCATGTGTATCCTCAACAACAACAACAACTCCATCAACAAGAACAATTTTATCAACAATTACAACAACAACAACAACAACAACAACAACAACAACAACAACAACAACAACAACAACTTCAACAACAACTTCTCAAGGAGCAATTCAACCACAAATGATTCAACCACCACCTAGTCTTCAAGTACAACCCTCATCGATGAAATGTCTAAATACTCATCATTTTTATACCATTTAAATCGCAAAATCATCCGAAAACACTCGAACACATCAAAATGATGAAAATATCACAAATCGTTGTTTTATGTGTTTTAAATGCAAAATATCAAAATCGATGAAAAACATATCAAATTTGCAAAATTGCGCTTTAGTCCCCAAGTTTCTAAAATTGTCAAAATAGTCCCCGAGCACATAATTTCAAAAGTAAAGTCACCAAAGGTCCTTTTAAAATCATAAGTTGTCAAATTTAGTCCTTTGGTGAAAAATATAAAAGTTTTGAGAAAATTACAATTTGTCCTTCAAGTTTCAAAATTGGCGAAATGGCCCTGAAATTGCAAAATGGCAAAATTGGTCCTTGCACTTTGATGATTGTCACTTTTAGTTCTTGGATTAAATTTTCGTAATTACATGAATGGTCCCCAGATTTTCGATTTTACAACTTTGGTCCTCGAATACTAATCGATCACAACAATAGTCCTTAAACCATATCCTACCCAGCCCAATCCAAAACCCGACCCAACCCTTTTGTTATTAAACCATCCAACCCGGTTTTAAAACCCGCCATCGCTTAAATCACTGTAACCAACCACGGGTTCTCCTTCCACCTCACCCAAACCTCGCTAACACCTCCGCCCACACTCCACCTTCATCATTACCACCCTCCAAACACTACATCCAAAAGACCTTGATTACTTCCCTTACACACACTCAACCTCACTTTCCGCTAAAATCTCTTTTCCCGCCAAAAACAATGGAGGCCAAGATCGCTTTACACATCCAAGGGCCAAGGATTTTTGGTGGAACTTTTCTAAAGGTGAGAAAGAGAATTGGGTATAAAAGAGAAAGAAGGAAGGTGCATAGGGTAGTCGCTTTAGTAGTCATTAGTCGGTCTTTAGTTTTTTAGTTCGGTCCAATTTCAAGCATTTAGAGAAATTTTGATCACTTATATTTCGCTATTCTTAATGTTTTAAGTAGTTGAGTAAATGTAATTTCACTTTGATGTTGTAATATATTCAAGTTTTCATTGCTTTCAATCAAACTCAATTTTGTACCTTTAATTAAGATCAAAGTTCTGTTTACAAGCTTCTAAATCCTCGTTTATCGCTACTCATTTAAGCTTTTATAAGCTTAAACGAGTGTCTTATGCTTTAATTGTTCTTATTTCCACTTTACACAAAAGTCAATAAAAGTCAAACGGGTCAAGGATTTGAGAGTCAAATTTCTTTGGGTTGATTTCGGTTTTATGATGAGTTTATGGTTTAAATGAGTGTTTCATTCTGTTTGAGTCAAGTTTCTTCATGTTGGTGTAGTTTAGGTAATATAAAGGACTGCTTGGATTAGCCTTTATAACCGAGTTGCAGGGTACTAAATAGGATAGAGTGGCTTAGTTATTTGCATTTAGGTTCATTCAAGAGACTTAGGCCATTTATTTGAGTTTCCATACGCTTTTAGTCAAAATCACCTATTTCTGTTCTAATTTTCATAATCGAAACCGCTTGACTAAGAGAGTTTGTATTTAGGTGTAGATCCATATAGGATAACATTATTTGATCTCATTTCTTCTTAAATCATCATTATAAATCTGTTTTGAGGATCATATCTCACAAAAGTCAAATTCCATCTCGTTTCAAGTCAAAAGAATGTTAAAATCCAGTTTATGAAGAATTTACACTAGTGCAATGTCTTCATTACAGCTTGTTATAGTCTAAAATTTGGTAATATTGCAGTAGGCTAGGTGGTTTTCAAGATCCTTTATCTGTTTTGCATTTAAGCTTATCTGTTAAGCTTATAAATAAGCTCCAAACTTGGTACCTGATTCTGTTTTTACATCAGCAGTCCTAATGTCCACTTGGCCAGTTTTTGTGTGATCCATAACTTCCTCATATTAAGTCCATATTAGCCGTAATTTTGGTTACCCGATCTTCGGTTGGTGGTCTAGAAGACCACACTTTTAGTTTTCTCTTGTGCTTATTAAATAAGTAGCTGCAACCGCTAAAGTAGGGACTGTTTTCATGTTTCGCTTATAGCATCGCTTGCTTAAATCTTGGTTAATGCTTATTTAGGTGATAGGAGTAGCTGCTTAGGTTGCCTTAGATTAGTTTTAGTATAGTCTAGCTTATTTGATCGCTTGGTGTACTTTTGTGCTTGATAGCTATTTCCAAAGGCTTATTTCCAACTAGTTTACATAGCGCCTTCAGCCCTTACACTTGAGCCTATGTTTTTACATTTTTCTCAGATTTAGAATAACATTTTAGTATTTCCAAAATTTTCATTATTTTAGACATCGCTTGTTATTTTTCTTAAATAAAATAGATTTTAATCAATTTTAATTAGCTTTTATTATAAAAATTCGTAAAAGGTTCAAAAATAAATTTTCAATTTTCTCGTGTTTAGATAAATATAAGAAGTGAAAAAGTAATTTTCCGATTTTTCATAGTTTATTTGGTAATTTTTAGTAATTTAATTAATTTTAAATAGTTTAAAATTCATAGAAAATAGAAAATAATCGAAAAAATACAAAAATAGTTTTGAAAATTCTAGTTTGATATTTTAGACTTTTCCATCTCATAATTTTATTTTTCTAGCTTTGTTTCTCATTTCTTGTATTTTAGTTAATTATTAAATAGTTAAAATAGTTTTAATTAATAATAATTAGATAATTAGTTATAAAATAAATTTCTTTTTCTATAAAGTTTCTTTTATCATCGTGGATTGTAAAATGTATTTTCATATTTTAGGATTTATATTGTATTAGTTTCACTTTTTATTTTGTACGCTTACGTATTTTTATTTTAAACGACGCTTTTAGTTTTAAGTTTTAAACGCTCATCATTTTAAATATAGTGATAGCGTTTATTTAATAGATTTTATCTTTTAATTTCTTTAATTTGCATTTGCCGTTGTTATTCGCTGGCTTTTCCTCGTAGTTCTAATATCAATCAATTCCCTTTATCATTCAAATTTCGATCACTGACGCTGATTAATCCATCAGACAAATTACCGGGACATAACGACTGGGAGACTCTATACTCCTCGATCTTCATTGCATTCGTGTTTGAGCGCTTTAAGTCGACACGGTCCGCCATTCACAGTGGCGGTGCTTGAGTGATTTAGCTTGACTGCTCACATGGATCAAATTTTTGCGCCACGGGAGTCGGTGTCGATTGTCTTACGTAGTAGATTAGTGATTTGGATATTCACTCTTTGTTCATACCATCCATCCAGTATTTGTTTATATTTTCTTTTCAAAACCCAAAAGATTTTCACTCTTTGTTTTTGCATCATGTCTATCCAAAATCCAAAATATCCATCTTTACCCTCTCACATCTTTGATTCTTCATCCCTACCCTCCGAAACCTTTGATTCTTTCTATGTCTTATCCTCACCCTCTTGGTTGTCAATGGTGTGGTAGTCCTTATAATGGTGGCAATTGCCCCGGTTGTAGCATGGTGGAGTCGTGAAACGGGTGCTGTCTATAACCAAGATCCCTATTCTTACCATAACACAACCGATTTATTCCATCACCTACCACACTGTGATACTCAGCAGCTTTCTTGTTGTAGTACTGTGGTGGTTCACACCCGCCTCGATTGTCAATCGGAAACACGCTGTCTATGAGCAAGGTTCCCGATAACAATTATGATCGAACACATATGACTCACCCACATTAGTTTTATGTTGTGAGTATTGTGGAGGTCCTCACTCTAGCTCGGATTGTCAAACAGGAACCCATTTCCTGGTAACAATTACGACTCTTCAGATCATGACCAACCTCTACAAGACCAAATGACCCACTTCCTCAAAATCTTCTCCTTAATCTTTTGGATTTAGTGAAAGATTTGAAGGAATCTAAACACTCCCAAGATAATCCAAATGGAAAATCCATGGAAGAATTGTTAGTCAAGAACAGTCGCTAAATTAGATTCCCAGATTGCCGTGAAAACTCTATTAGGAATTAATTAAATACAAAAAGCAAGATCTAGCTCTCGATTTCGCTTCATTCTCGATGACAATGATGATGAGGATACACTTGATATCCTTCAATTCTATAAATATTCATCAAGTTCGTCACTGATACCCCGCAGCTGAGATTTCATCTCAAACAACCGCTATCACACCAAGCTCCCACTCACTCTCCGAACATGGGGACGAGCATCTTGACACTGTTCACGAAAAGGAATCGGACGAATTCATAAAGTCTAGTGTTGAGGACCTTGTCCCAATCCCGAGAGAGTCACGGAATTTCGATCATCCGTGTGATATCCCTTTCCTCTCGAGTGTTCAAATGATCATCTTGAGACTTTCTCTCGATCTTAGTGAAGATTGTGCTTCATATGGAGACATCGAGTACGCTGAGGCATCACTTCCTAACCGATGTCGATCCCTCTTGAGGAGTTCTCCTGAACTCACTCACATCAATCCACTCTTTGATTTCAAGTCGATCCGAGAGAGATCGAAAGTCTCATTGATAATGATCGCTCACTCACTTCTTATCCCAACAATCCAATAGAGAATGTTGATCACTTTGTTCCCGAAACATTCAAGGCTACTTTCACCAATCCTCTATTTGAATTCGACTGAATTCACTTCAATTTCGAGAATCCACTCTTTGATACTCGACCGAGGATAGTGATGAGCCCACAATGGAACAAGAGTTCACAACTTCACTTCAGTGAATGATTCTCTTCATGAAGAGTTCTCCGTGAACTCTTTCATGACATATCTCCTCCGAACATGATCATTTCCACTTTGATCTTGAGGATGATATTAGCTCGGAGGAAGGTGTACTCATCGTATGAGTTTGCTTATTGATGATACTACCTTCACCCTTCCTCCCGATACGTCGCATTTGAGGATGAGGAATGGATCTTGATTGTTATCAAGACCTTCTTCCTTTCCTCAAATATCTTGTGATTTCCTTCATCTTCACTCCTTCGAATGAAGACACTATCTTTGACCCCGCATTTTCATTTATCATTTTGAGCCGGTTCTATGTATATCTCATCGGTGTGGAACTTTCACGCACTTCAATGTTTATCCAAACATTTTGAATGAAAGTCCGATGGAGATTGTTTCTTCCACTTTGCTTCCCATGAACAAATGAATTCGGGCCCAGTCAAGCTAGCGACTTTAATCAAAAACAAGAGCTAAACATGGGTTTTCACCCATGTGTTCCACCCCCAGTGCTGGGAGTTACCCACATGTTATTCAAAAAAAAAAAAAAAAAAAAAAAAACTTTATAAATAATGGCCGTAGTATTTCCTTTACGTTTTTGTTTCGCATAACATGCGGTACTTTGAATATCGAGGCGATATTCATTTCTAAGTGTGGGGAATTTCACGAATTTTATCATATAATTATACCAATTCCCGCTTTTGGCCAAAAATTTTTTTCGAGTAAGTGTTTACACTTTCTCATTCGTTATCGATCCGCCTTGTCTAATAAACTAAAGGATTGGCTAATCCAGAGCAAACGGCTCTTGGTAAAGATTTCTCAAATCCGCTTATATGGCTTGCAATTTGCCCAAAATTGTATGGTTCTCAACTCACCATATCCTAAAAAGTGAAGAGTTGGCTAGCCGCAAGGTTATGGCTTGTGGTAAAGGCAAAGGAAAACCATAATTGGTAATCACCACCAAAGATAATATTGATAATTTATCTAAGAGTTGGCTAGTCCGTAAGGGTACGGCTTCGTAAAGACAAAATCAAATCCGTTGAAAGTGGTGGTTTGCTCAAAATCACATGGTTATCGGTGTACCATGGTTCTTACTTGAATCAAACATTTGGCTACTCCGTAAGTAATGGCTTTTGGTAAAGAGTTTAAAATCCATTATGTTTTCTCAAATCATTGCTAGGGACTAGCAATATCTTAGTGTGGGGATTGACGAGTGTCTAAATACTCATCATTTTATACCATTTAAACTGCAAAATCATCTGAAAACACTCGAAACACATCAAAATGATGAAAATATCACAAATCGTTGTTTTATGTGTTTTAAATGCAAAATATCAAAATCGATGAAAACATATCAAATTTGCAAAATTGCGCTTTAGTCCCCCAAGTTTCTAAAATTGTCAAAATAGTCCCCGAGCACATAATTTCAAAAGTAAAGTCACCAAAGGTCCTTTTAAAATCATAAGTTGTCAAATTTAGTCCTTTGGTGAAAAATATAAAAAGTTTTGAGAAAATTACAATTTGGTCCTTCAAGTTTCAAAATTGGCAGAAATGGCCCCTGGAAATTGCAAAATGGCAAAATTGGTCCTTGCACTTTTGATGATTGTCACTTTTAGTTCTTGGATTAAATTTTCAGAATTACATGAATGGTCCCTGCATTTTCAGATTTTACAACTTTGGTCCTTGGAATACTAATTGGATCACAACAATAGTCCTTAAACCATATCCTACCCAGGCCCAATCCAAAACCCGACCCAACCCTTTTGTTATTAAACCATCCAACCCGGTTTTAAAACCCGCCCACGTTTAAATCACCAGAACCAGTCACGGGTTCTCCTTCCACCTCACCCAAACCTGCTAACACCTCTGCCCACACTCCACCTTCTTCATCATTACCACCCCCCTCCAAACACTACATCCAAAAGACCTTGATTACTTCCCTTACACACTCAACCTCACTTTCCCGCTAAAATCTCTTTTCCCGCTAAAAACAATGGAGGGCCAAGATCGCTTTACATCCAAGGGCCAAGGATTTTTGGTGGAACTTTCGAAAGGTGAGAGAAAGAGGAATTGGGTATAAAAGAGAAAGAAGGAAGCGCTTAGGTAGTCGCTTTAGTAGTCATTAGTCGGCCTTTAGTTTTTTAGTTCGTCCAATTTCTCAAGCATTTAGAGAAATTTTGATCACTTATATTTCGCTATTCTTAATGTTTTTAAGTAGTTGAGTAAAATGTAATTTCACTTTGATGTTGTAATATATTCAAGTTTTCATTGCTTTCAATCAAACTCAATTTTGTACCTTTAATTAAGATCAAAGTTCTGTGTTTACAAGCTTCTAAACTCGTTTATCGCTACTCATTTAAGCTTTTATAAGCTTAAATGAGTGTCTTATGCTTTAATTGTTCTTATTTCCACTTTACACAAAAGTCAATAAAAGTCAAACGGGTCAAGGATTTGAGAGTCAAATTTCTTTGGGTTGATTTCTGGTTTTATGATGAGTTTATGGTTTAAATGAGTGTTTCATTCTGTTTGAGTCAAGTTTCTTCATGTTGGTGTAGTTTAGGTAATATAAAGGACTGTTTGGATTAGCCTTTATAAGCGAGTTGCGGTGGTACTAAATAGGATAGGAGTGGCTTAGTTATTTGCATTTAGGTTCATTCAAGAGACTTAGGCCATTTATTTGAGTTTCCATACAGTTTTAGTCAAAATCACCTATTTCCTGTTCTAATTTTCATAACTGAAACTGCTTGACTAAGAGAGTTTGCATTTTAGGTGTAGATCCATATAGGATAACATTATTTGATCTCATTTCTTCTTAAATCATCATTATAAATCTGTTTTTGAGGATCATATCTCACAAAAGTCAAATCTCCATCTGTTCTTAAGAAGTCAAAAGAATGTTAAAATCCAGTTTATGAAGAATTTACAGCTAGTGCACTGTCTTCATTACAGCTTGTTATAGTCTAAAATTTGGTAATATTGCAGTAGGCTAGGTGGTTTTCAAGATCCTTTATCTGTTTTGCATTTAAGCTTATCTGTTAAGCTTATAAATAAGCTCCAAACTTGGTACCTGATTCTGTTTTTACATCAGCAGTCCTAATGTCCACTTGGCCAGTTTTTGTGTGATCCATAACTTCCTCATATTAAGTCCATATTAGCTGTAATTTTGGTTACCTGATCTCTGGTTGGTGGTCTAGAAGACCACACTTTTAGTTTTCTCTTGTGCTTATTAAATAAGTAGTTGCAACTGCTTAAAGTAGGGACCTGTTTTCATGTTTTGCTTATAGCATCAGTTTGCTTAAATCTTGGTTAATGCTTATTTAGGTGATAGGAGTAGCTGCTTTAGGTTGCCTTAGATTAGTTTTAGTATAGTCTAGCTTATTTGATCAGTTGGTGTACTTTTGTGCTTGATAGCTTATTTCCTAGTGCTTATTTCCAACTAGTTTACATAGCAGCTTCAGTTCCTTACACTTGAGCCTATGTTTTTACATTTTTCTCAGATTTAGAATAACATTTTAGTATTTCCCTGAAATTTTCATTATTTTTAGACACTGTTTGCTATTTTTCTTAAATAAAAATAGATTTTAATCAATTTTTAATTAGCTTTTATTATAAAAAATTCAGAAAAGGTTCAAAAAAATAAATTTTCAATTTTCTCAGGTTTAGATAAATATAAGAAGTGAAAAAAGTAATTTTCCAGATTTTTCATAGTTTATTTGGTAATTTTTAGTAATTTAATTAATTTTAAATAGTTTAAAATTCATAGAAAATAGAAAATAATCGAAAAAATACAAAAATAGTTTTGAAAATTCTAGTTTGATATTTTAGACTTTTCCATCTCATAATTTTATTTTTCTAGCTTTGTTTCCTCATTTCTTGTATTTTAGTTAATTATTAAATAGTTAAAAATAGTTTTTAATTAATAATAATTAGATAATTAGTTATAAAAATAAATTTCTTTTTCTATAAAGTTTCTTTTATCATCAGGATTGTAAAAATGTATTTTTCATATTTTTAGGATTTATATTGTATTAGTTTCACTTTTTATTTTGTACGTTTACGTATTTTTATTTTAAACGTACGTTTTAGTTTTAAGTTTTAAACGTTCATCATTTTAAATATAGTGATAGCGTTATTTAATAGATTTTATCTTTTAATTTCTTTAATTTGCATTTAAGCCGTTGTTATTCGCTGGCTTTTCTGTAGTTCTAATATCAATCAATTCCCTTTATCATTCAAATTTCTCGATCACTGACGTTGATTAATCCATTGCATGTATCACCGGGACATAACGACCGGGAGACTCTATACTCCTCGGATCTTCATTGCATTCGTGTTTGAGCGGTTTAAGTCGATTACGGTCTGCCATTCATGTCAAGCGAGGCTTGAGTGATTTAGCTTGACTGCTCACATGGATCAACCCACACAAATTTTCAAAATCAACATCCATCCAGAATACTATGAAGGAACCGTCTTGGTTTGCAAAGATGTGTGAAGCTTTAAGTAGCCAACAATCCATTCATGAGGTTGGATCACTGATAGACCTCCAATGCTCACTGGGGTGTCCAAAAACCGAGGAACCAAAAGAACCGAAGAACTGCATCGGCACCGACCGGAATGGGACCGTATATTAGAACCATGGTACGGTTCTTGGTTCCTAAAATTCCAAATTTTCGGTTCTTGGGACGGTTCGGTCGGAATCGTCCGGTTCCGTACTTTCCCGAAAGAACCGACTTTTATGAAAATATGTAATTTTATAGGCTTTGTTTGAGACATTGTGTACATGCAAGTATTTGGCCTTTAAAGAAAATAGAAAACCGTATATAAACCTAAAACCCATAAACCTTTACCTTTAATCCATTGATTCCATTCAAATATTCAAACATCATTTATCAACATGAAAGCAAGTTTTTCTAAACCGGAATATGGAGTATGCATGATAGCCGGATATTGAACAATTTTATGTTGCTCAATAACAACTAACAAGAAGTTGTAGTAATCATGGTATTTATTGTTCATTAAATGTAATGATAAAATTAGAAACAATTAACAATTATGGCGACTATATTGTCACCATGTAAGTTATTGTAAGCTAGTCACCATGATTGATATATAATATTCTCAATGAGTTTGCAATTATTTTCGTGGATAATGAGTTTGCTATATCGGATATGTTTTTGTTTGTTTGTAAGTCAAGTTGTGGAATATTATTAAGGTTGTTAACTTCTTTCGAAGTTCTACCAACCGAGTACCATAATTATACGTCCATCCAAACATATTTTTTTAACACTTCGGTACTCATGGGAATTACCAAAAATTCCCGTACCGGAACCGAGTACCGTACCGGAACCGAACCGAAAAACTTGGGACGATTCTTGGTTCCACTTTTTCCTTATTTTCGGTTCTCGGTTCTTTCGGTTCCGGTTCCGGTTCGGGACGGTTCCAGTACCATGGACACCCCTAATGCTCACTCCCGAAAACTATGATCAATGGGTGATAAGGTTCTTTAGGTTCTGTGATCTAAAGAAGCCACATGGAAAGTTCTTGAAGAAGGTAATCTTGGAAGGTCCATTTCAGATGCCTATTGTCACTACACCCGGAGATCCAAATGCTAATCCACCAAGAGGTGATGTCACTAACGTTGTCGGTCTTAATGAACTCACCATCGGTCAACTTCTACACTTTGAAGCCAATGAACTAGCAATGCAATACATCCTTTTGGGGTTACCTAATCCGATACTTGAAGTGTTGATGCTCAAAAGATCGCTAAAGCAATGTGGGAGCATATTCATCTTCTCATGGAAGGCATCAACTCAATCAAGAAGACATGGAATCCAAAATCTACTTAGCATATGAACACTTCATGATTGAACCAGGGAGACATTAGAGTCATATCATCATCGATTCTCGATATCATCAATGACTTGGACAAACGTAACATCATTATGCCAAGAATTGTCACAACATTAAGTTCCCGAGTAGTCTTGGTCCCGATTGGGAAAAGTATGTCATTTTCATCCGTCAAGCAAAGAATCTTCATCATGCTACATACGGATTGTTGTACGACTATTTGAAGCCCCACCAAAAGAAGTTGACAAAGAAAGGTTATCCGTGGACTCCTGTCTCACCTTCACTTCCGGATAACCAACAATTAGCTTTGTGGGCTCAAACTTGTTATCCTCAATTCCGACATTACAAACCGTCTTCACAAATCCTCCACAACCAATCGCAACAATTACACCATATGATCCGTCACAAAGACCAATCTCAAGAAACTCAATTGGTTCCATACAACAACAACAATGATCAAGCACTTTACGTTGAATCTAATGAGGATACGTAAGCTTTTGATGCATTGCAACAAGGGTTTGTCATGATTGCTAGAGCTTTCGCCGATATTCAAATAAATCCAACAATCGCATTCGTACCTCATCAAACACAAGGAATCAGGCTGTTGTTAACAATGGACGTGTTGTAGTTCAGAATCATGGTAATGTTCGTCATATGGGTGGTGGTCAAGGGTTTAATCCAATGGGAAGGAATAACATGGGTGCTCCACAACAACAAAGGGCTCAAGTGGTTGAACAGGTAATGCTCGAAATGAAGTTAATGGTCTTCGCTGCTATAATCAGAATGAGAAGGGTCAATCTGCTAATGCATGCCCAAGCCAAGGACAAGAGGCAAAGACTTATCACAAAGAGGCTTTACTCTTGGCTCTTAAGGATGAAGTGGTGGAACTCTTACCAACAAGGAACAGAGCTTCATGGCAAATGCGATTCGATGATGCCATGGAGGACTTGCAGCTAATGCAGCGGTGATGCTAATGGCTAACATGTACGAACTCCACATGAGTGATATGCACCCGGTGTATGACACCGGCGGCTTGTCTCGTGTAACGGATCAAACTATACTCATTCGATCCGATATCTCCGCCAACATCCGCATCCGACAAGGATCAAAGTGTTCAACATGAGTCGCTCACATCTCATTCGATGATAATCAAATAGATCCCGTAGTTATATTTGACAATCAAGATGACCTTATGGTTACCATTGATAATCAAGTTGACTCCATGGTTATACTTGAGGATCTGACTAATGATCATGTTGAGACTCGCGTTGAACAAGCTGAACTTTCGTCTAATCTAGATATTGAGCTCATGACCTTACTTAAAGACCAAGAATCTCGACTGGAAATATGCAAAGACATCAATAAGCAATTAAAGGAAAAAAATGCACTGTTAACTAAGGATAATGAATGCTTAAAATTTAAACTCAACATTTTTCAAACACAAGAAAAACGTGAAAAAGGTTTTGAAGTCGCTTTTGCTAAATCTTACCAAAACGAAAAATTATTAGAACTACAGATAAGTGATCTAGTCGCATCTAAGAATGCTTTGCTGTCTCAAATAGAACAACTGAAATATGATCATAAACAACAACTTAATGCTCTCACTTTGGAAAATCAAAAAGCCAAGTCTGAGTTGTTAACTTGTCAAAAACAGTTCTGTGAGTACAAAAATCATTCAACGAAACGAATATATGACTATCTTGAAGAAATTGTCGACTTACAAAACAAAATCAAAGAGTTTCGAAATGTTGTTTATAAACATGGTGAGTCAATCACAACTATTCAAAAGTTTACTTTTAAACCAAATCCAAATGGTTATGGACCGAATCTTGCTGATTACAAACCAAAGTTTTCAAATAGAGCATTCAAACCAAATCCTGAAGTTTACAGTGCAGAACATAAAATTGATGATTCCATTATGAGTGTTGTTGAATATAATCATCAAGAGGAATTAGATGCAGAAGACGAGAGTCGGTCAAAATTAGAAAATGTTGTTTATAACAAACCATTTAACTATTCAAAAGCCGTTACTTTTGTCACACAACATGATTTTTCTAACACACCTTGGGTAATCACACCTACTTCTGAGTCTTCTAATGAGGGTCCCCTTTCCAATACTGCACAAATTAATGGTCCTTTACCTTCAATCAGTGAAATAAAGCCATTAGCCGAACATTGTAAAGTTATAAAATATTTTGACATATTCTTATTGGACATCAAACTTTTGGAACGTGAAATTGAAATCAATTCTGAAATAAAAGTTGAACATTTTCAATCGCCTCAAGCGCGAGCTCAAAGAGATATTTTTTTCAGAAAAGAATTTTACCTCATGTCCGAAATTTGAAAAATTGTGCAATATATTGGGAAATGGATTTTCACAAGGAACTTGGACTTATGAAAAGAGTTTTCGAGCAAACAGAAACATCGATTTCAAACACAAAACATAAAAAGAAAATGTTAAGAAAAGATGTTGATCGACTCTTGGAAGATGTTATCTTTCTCGATATCCATAATGTTGGGTTATTACACTGCTGCATATGCATTTGATTATATCTCTGCGATTCTGTTGATTCCGTTGAGAATGTTGAGAATACCGATCATGTGTCACAAATCAAGTCTTTAAAAGTTGAAAATGAACGTTTGTTAAACGAGCTTTCAACCGCAAAACGTCGTCTTCAATGGTGTCAAAAGATTGTCATAATCGAGAACTCGCTTTGCAAAACAAAATTGTCGGGACCGAAAAACATAAGATTTATGTGGTTTGGAGGTCGGGGTTGTGGAAGAAGATGAAGATCTTCATCCTTTTTAGTGAGAGAAAGTAGAGAGAGGAGGAGAAAACACAAAGTTTATTGATAAGAACAAAACAATACAAGTAACCAAATGATTCACCTCACGCCTCATGGAGAGTCATGAGGGGTATTTATAGGCTCTAACTTTGCCACATAAACGATACTAGTCCCTAAGGGCAAAGTATACTACGCATCTAGTCCAATTCACGTAAATGACGTTATCTTTAGAAAAGCGAGGCTAACAATCTCCTCCAAGATAGCGTCACACGTGAATGGTTACAATGAGACCTATAAATACAAAACAAAGTAAATTACAAAAGTAAAGAACAATGTTGACTTTCTTGAAGTGCAGAGTCTCGTGGTCTGATATCGAGGCAAACTTGAAGTTCTCCTTCCGATGCCTCGACATTTGATCTTCTTGTAGCTCGAACTTCAACTCGAACGGTCTAGTTAGGTTATTACTCCTCCCAACTAGTGAGCCTTTTTCTTTATTTTGCTCCCTCCCGAATCGACAACACTCTTCCAACACGTCTTTAATCTTCGACACGCAATGGAGAAAGTAAACTCTTGAACGCATAATGGTTGTCGCTCGGGAACATCATAACAACATAACTCACTTAGTATTGCATCCAAGTTGGTAAAAATCGATGTACACCACACTACTTCTTCTTCGCCTTAAGCAAAATCCTTCGTAATCCAAACACGGAAGATGAAATACCAACTTCTCCCTCCCGATGGTTGCGAGCTATCGGAATCATCATAATGTTGCGTACATGCCAGTATTACCTTCTTGATGCAATTTTCAAACATCATAGCTTGATCATAATTTCCGTGAGAATATGTCGCAAAATACTCTCAATATACTTCTCTCAAACCAACCTTAAATCGAACCTCCTTTGAATTCACCCCGCTAATTGTAATGACCACATATGGAGATAACCCGATCGACTAACTTGAAAAGGAAGTAAACATCCCAACTTTGTGACTTCATCGCTTGTTCTAAATTTTGAACAATCCACAACTACGTGTGACACTTAGCACAACAACGTAACTCCTTAAAGTGATGGTTACACACCGTGAGCACTACAACGTAACTCCTTTCCAGTTATAACCGATTTTCAAATTTCATAATGTGTCTCCAACAAGTTATCTTGAGACATGCATCCAACCAACCATCGCCTCAAAGATAAAGAAGTCCACCCGTGAAATGTCACGTCAATTCCGCATCAATAATACCGTATAAAAACTCCGTGGCCATTTTTTCAATTATCGCACAAGCCGTGAATAATGTATCCCTCCGTGAAATTAATTCCATACCAAAATACCATCCAGTTTACCAATATTAAAGTTTTTATCCAAGAATTTTGTAACACAAAATTTGGATAACACAGTTTTACATTCAATTTGGTCTTAAACAAGAGTGACAAGCGACTATATCGAATAGTCCACCTAGTCCATCAAAAGATGGTCAAATCCATCAGCCCATCAAATATTGCAGCCCATACACCATATATGTGATCCGATCCAAAAAACCAAAACCAGTATTATAAGTGACACACTTATAACTTACCTAAACCCTAAACCACTTTGTGAGAAAAATGCCTACACCTTAAAATCCTCTCACCAAATGACTCAAAAAATACGCTCCCAAACCCAACACAAATATCACAAAGTAGGTGCTACAACACAAATATGACATTGTTATAGCATGGATCAATGATTGGTACCTCAGATACGGCGTTGGCGTCATAGACAGGAGGTGAGTCTGACTCCGTGTCATACTTAGCTTCAAGATTTGCCATGAAGATGCACTGCATTGAGTTCCTCGAGGTCTTCCAATTCATCCACAATAGCGAAAAAGTCATTTTCCTCAAGACTCAATCAGTAACCCCGCTTCTTGCTTATCTGCTAACAAAGCGACTTTTGAAGAAAATCACCATCCTTCTTGTGCGGTTTAGTGGGGCGGTTTCTTGCCATGTGAGCCACTCCTTGACAGCTTGTAGCACTTAACTGATTACCCCGATTCACATTTCCATAATTCCCAACGATCGAGCCGCAACATACCCATTCGATTACCCATCGCTTATTCCCAACATTCTCGTCCATTCGATTTCCAACATTCGACCCAACTGACACTTCGATACGGAACCGCCTCGATTGCCCATACGAAATCTAGTAGCATATCCTGCCGATTCCCAATAACTCCAACCATTTGTCCTTGACGTCCCATATTCACACCCTACTGCAATTTGCTTGTTGCGAGTGTTTGATGAAATCCTTTGGTTGTTGTTAGTTGGTGTGGAATAGCGACCTCTGAATGCTTTACCCAAGAATGCAAATGCGTGTGACAAAGCTTCTTCCGGTTCCATTTCAAGATCGGTGATTCCTTGTTCCTGGTAATGTTGTTGTTCGTGGATAGTTTTGTTGTTGTGGAATGTATTCTTTGCAGTTGTTGTTAGTGGAAGATGATGAAGGTTGTTGTTGTGTATTCACCGGAGTTTGAGTCTTAGCAATGAGTGCCAATGGATCATGATTCTTTGCTAATCTTTCTTTCCGACTTCATTCACTTCACTTGGTTTTGTTTCGAAAAATCGTTGAGTTGATCAAAGTTCACTTGATGTAAGTCTTTTGTTTGGTTGACAATAGTGACATATCGTCCCCATTCTTCCGGTAGATTGTTCAAGAACTTGATGTTGCTCACGATAGTTATGGGTGTCAACTTGTTTCGATCGGCTCATTCATTAAAGTGCAGAACCTTCCATAGTAGGATTTGATGGATTCTCCGGAGTAGATGTAAACTTCTCCCAGCGCTAGCAACTTGTTCTCTCGTGTCTTGTTGACCAATTTACGCTCCATGACAAAGTCGTCTAACACGCTCCCACATATCGAAAGCAGCTTCACAACCGCTCACGCAGACAAAGATGTCTCTTGGTAAACCCGGTTGGATAATATGAATTGCCATGTCATCTCGCTTCGACTTGTTTCGATCCTCTTGAGTATTCCGAGTCTTTTGAAGACGAAGAAATGGTGGGACGGGAGGTGTTGCATCAAGCATTTCCGTGGTCTTGGACTTGTCGAGGTATGAAGGGTCCATCACGAATGGATTTGATCATCAATTTTCCATTAGGTTTTGTCTTGATGTAACGAAGCATTCGACTTGTCCATTGAAGATAACCACCTTTTCCAACATAGGAGGACGGTTTTCGGCACCGGCGCATGAATGTCTTGTTGAGTTGCCATTGATGAAGGTATGTTCGATAAAGTTGATGTAGGATCGATTCAACGATAAAGGAGTTGTGGTTGATGAAGATTAAACTCGGTTGAGGTGATTCTGAAAGTCGTACTCGTAACCTTGGTTCTTAAAAACTTTTCGCCCAAAATTTGAAATTCACTATAAAAATTACTTCTAAGGTCGTATGAAAAATTGTAGTTATGACAATTTTGACGCCAAATTTGACCCGAAAAATTTGAATTTAGGCAAAAAAATTTGAATTTTTGACCAAAATTTTCACAGTTAAACCAAAATTTGAATTTCGCGTAAAAATTGAACGTTTAGACTCCTCAAAAATTTAAATTTTACTCAAGTTTTCCCGCCAAAAAACTCTTTATGCGTAGAAAGAGATTAGGCTTATGAGTAGAAAGAGATTAGGCGAGAAAGAGATTACGCCAATTTTTTTTTTTTTTTTTTTTTTTTTTTTTTTTTTTTTTTAAACCTTATGCGTAGAAAGAGATTAGGCGAGAAACACGGTTACGAGTAGACGAGGCTTATGAGTAGGATCTTATGCGTAGGATCTTAGGCGTAGGATTCATAGGCGTGGGATCTTGTCGTGGGTTTAAAGTTACGAGTAGAAAAGTTATGCGTAAGATTTAGCTTATGCGTAAGGAAAACTTAGGCGTAAGAAAAATGCTTATGCGTAAGTATTCTGGCGTGAAGTCGAAACTTATGCGTAAGATTAGGGTTTGCCCAAAATCCTTTACACTATCACAATGTAAGAGATATCCAAAAGTCAAGTATTCCACAAACTTATCCAAGTGAGGAGGCACCGAGTAACCGTTATAGCTCAAGATTCTTCACCAAAAGTTACGAGTAGAAAACTAGGGTTTTGACTTTTGACTTATACTCGTAAGAAATTTCCAACGATTCAAATGATTTCTTTTGCACGAAAAGCCTTAAAACACTGAATAACCCAAAATGTTGACCTTTTCACCCAAAGTGCTTAGAAAAGTTACGAGTAGAAATGACCAATGAACCAAAACGAGCTTAAAATGATTTAAAATGTAAAGCTTGAACTTTTGCCAAAACTAGAATCTTTAACACTATATAAACCTTAGACCACAAGAATCTTGAAGATTTAAGTGCAAAAATAAAAGTTTTATGCGTGAATCTTTGAGAACGAAACTACGCGTATATTACACAAACAAAAACTTCAACCAAACACTCCTAAACCATTGTTAGGCGATTGATACCAATTGTAGGACCTTAGTTTTATCAACCTTATCACAAACCCAACACAAATATCACGTTAACATAAACAACACAAAGCTTAGAAATAAGATGAGAAAGATGGTGACTTGAAGATATATAAATCGTGTATGTGGAGAGGATAAAGATAAACACAATAAAGTTGTATATTCCTTGAGAGAGAAAATACACACACACACACACACTTTAACACACCCTCAAATGACCATTTGAGGGGTATTTATAGTACAAGAGGTTTGTTGCCCTAAAGGCTTTAGCTTGGGCTTTCCTTGAGCTTTCGTGGACTTGGATTGGATTACACTTAATAAAAGGGTAGCTTAACATAACTATTAGCCATTTAGCTTAGCCCAATCCACGAGCCCGTTGACTATTCTATCACGATATCTAACACACGTTACAAAGTTCCTAATCGTGAATGACCATCACTTCTAATAAAACTATTAAGGCTAACAAAAATCAACCGTTGCATACAAAACTCTTAATCCTAAAATTGAGCAATTGATGATGAAAACGTGTCTCTGAAGTGTCAAATTTCAATCCACGAGCCCGTTGACTATTCTATCACGATATCTAACACACGTTACAAAGTTCCTAATCGTGAATGACCATCACTTCTAATAAAACTATTAAAAGGCTAACAAAATCAACCAGTTGCATACAAAAATCTTAATCCTAAAATTGAGCAATTGGATGATGAAAACGTGTCTCTGAAGTGTCAAATTTCAAAATATGAACAAGAAATTTCAAAAGTTAAAAAGGAATATGGTGTCATATTTGATTTACTCAAAAAGACTCGTGCTCAAGCGTCAAAAGATATTGATGATCATCTTGCATATACCAAAGATGTTCTATGACAAAATGGAAATACTCATTCTGAAAATCAAGATTTGTTACATACTATCCATGATCTAAAAGCGAGTTGTTGAAACTTAAGCATGATAGGAATAGTAACACAAGAGTAACTACACCCAAAATGATTCAAAATGACTCTAGAACATCTAATGAAAACCACAAGAAACTAATGTGCTTCCTCTCTTTGAAACATGAATAGTTGCCTCTTTTCCCAACGCCCGCAATTCAAAGCCTAGGAGCAATACAAGGAAGAATAAGAAGTTGTGACGTAAGAAAAGAACAATAAAGATCTCTGAAGTAGAAGAACACCTTAGGACTTTGAATAAGACTCAAGTTGCACCCACTTTAGATATTGCGTCTGACAAATGTAATGGAAAAAGTGTTGTAACAAATGCTGAACCTTTAAGTACTTTAAATGTTATGTTTGAAGCTTCTTGTGTTGGTTGTTGTAAAAGTATGTTTTCTGGTTGTCATGACAAATGTGTTGCTAAAACTATTTTATCTCGGAAGTGGAACATTAGAAAACGGAATACCTCTAGGCCCACTAATGCTTCTAAGTCTGTGCTAGGTAAACCGCCTTCTAGTGCTCATGCATTAATCATTGATGTACCCATAGAATCCACTTCACCTCCTAGGAAGAAATTATCACCTAGTGCATTCACTAAAACTAGTTGGAGATGGCAGAAATGGTTACATAATACACTTGGATTTAAATGGATACCTAAAATCACAAACGCGTGTGTTTCAACTATTATCGCATCGAACCTCTAACTCTTCGGGTTCCACATCTACTTCTATTCTATATGTGTCGTCTGTGTTGAATGCGGTGATATGATCATCCTCCGGGTTGTTGATAGCGGATGTTCCCGACACATGACAGTAATCTTAAATGTTATCAAACTTTGTATCAAAGTTCATTGGCACCGCCGATTCGGAATGATCACTGCAGGCTATCATGGGCTTCAGAGATTACATCAATGGGAACATCGAAATTAGTACGCTTTATTATGTGGAAGGTCTCGGTCACAATCTCTTTTCAGTCGGTCAATTTTGTGATGGAGATTTGGAAGTTGCTTTTAGGGAGAAAACTTGTTTCATTCGTGATCTACAAGGAAACGATCTTATGTATGGTCAACGCACATCAAGTCTTTACACCATACCAATGCAAGACATGATTGCTTCATCTCCCATCTGTCTACTCTCTAAGGCAACATCTACAAAATCCTGGCTATGGCACCGTCGTCTCTCACATCTAAACTTTCAAACCATAACTAATCTTGCACGATACAAACTTGTTGAAGGTCTCCCAAGATTTTGGTACTCTAAAGATCATTTATGTTCGGCCTGTGAACAAGGGAAAAGCACTCGCGCTCACTTTCCTTCAAAGGTGGAACAAAACTCTCAGCATGTGCTTCATCTTCTTCACATGGATTTGTGTGGCCCGATGCGTGTGCAGATGATTATTAGCAAAAGCTACATCTTAGTAATTGTTGATGACTACTCAAGATGGACTTGGGGTTATTTTCTTCGAAGTAATGATCAAGCTCTACAAATGATCATCACCGTTCTCACGAAAATTCAAGTTCACTGAACACAATGACAAATCGTAATGCAGACAAAGGAACCGAATTTGTGAATCAAACTCTACGTGCTCATTATGAGAAAGTGGAAATTGAGCATCACACATCTATTACACGAACACCGTAACAAAACGGCGTTGTTGAAAGACGAAACCGACGTTAGTGGAAGCTGCAAAAACAATGTTAATTAATGCTAAACTTAGATTACTTGTGGGTCAAGCCGTGTCAATCGCATGCTACACTCGTAACCGCTCTATGATCACTAAACGCCACAACAAAACACCTTATGAGCTTATCTACCACCATAAACCGAATCTCAAACACTTTCATGTATTTGGATCCCTTTGCTACCCAAATAATGATCGTGATGACTTTGGTAAGCTCAAAGCCAAAGTCGACATAGGAGTCTTTGTTGGATACCGTGAAAACTCTAAGGTTACCGAACTGGAATCATCGTACAAGGGAGATTATGGAAACGATTCATGCAAATTTCGATGAGCTTACGTAAATGGCTTCGAGCATAACGACTTAGAACCCGGACATAACCGCTTAAACTTCCTCAAACCCCATCATCACCGAACCTAGTTTACAACTTACTCGACGTCAAATGGAACAACTATTTGCTCCTCCGTTTAGTGATGATATTGATGAACGTGCTCGGATGTATCAAATGTTTCCGCTTCAACCCGATCATAATTCAATACCGATACACCGCTACAACAACTATCGTTGAGGAAGCACCACCGATTGATTCTACAACAACAATCGAACAAACCGCATCCAATGACGCCGAACCACCGATGATCTTCGAACAATGATGTACCCCCACCTACGATTATGATCCAAATGCGTTTTCAACCCGTTTGCAAATGCTTCGCCACTTTGATGTTCCGAATCCTCTACAAGTCATTTGAATCCTCCAAATTTGCAGAATGTATATCAACATCAACCCTCGACACATCGTTGGACTAAAGACCATCCTATTGTGAACATCATTGGAAACCCGAATCAACCAACAGAATTAGACAACGCCTTGATCGACGGTGAACATTGCATTGATGCACTTACCGTTTGTCAATCGGAACCCAAAAACATTAAAGAAGCAATGACCAATGACAACTGGATTGAATCCATGCAAGAAGAACTTAATCAATTTAAACGTCTTGAAGTATGGGAATTGGTTCAAAAACCAACATGGGTCTATGTTATTGGTCTCAAATGGATTTGGAAAAACAAGCCGGATGTCAAGGAACGGTTATCCGAAATAAGTCACGCCCGGTGGCTAAGGGTTATAGACAGAAGAAGGGATTGATTACTAGGAATCATTCACACCGTTGCTAGACTTGAGGTCGTTCGGATCTTTCTCGCATTCGCGCTCACATGAACATAACGGTCTTTCGATGGACGCCAAAACCGCTTTCTAAATGGAAACCGAAAAAACGGTCTATGTCGACCATCCGTAAGGATTCGTGGATCCAAAGTTCCCTAATCACGCCTAAAACCGAACAAGGCTCTCACGGTCTCAAACAAGCCCCTTAGGCGTGGTATGATAAGTTATCATCCTTTCTTATTGCCAATAATTTCACTAAAGGATCGGTCGACCCAACACTTTTCATACAATATCACGGGAACATATTTTAATCGTTCAAATTTATGGATGACATCATTTTGGGTCAACACATCTAAAGTACTCAAACGCTTTTTCAAAACTTATGAAAAAACATTTTGAAATGTCCATGATGGGTGAACTTAAGTTCTTTCTAGGACTGCAAGTTTATCAATCACCCCATGGTAATTTCTTGAGTCACCCAAATATGCCCTTGAAATTTTAAACAAAATGGAATGCAAACCCATGATACCTATGCTACTCCAATGGCACATTCCAAGAAACCGGACGCCGATTTGCATGGGAAATTGGTTGACCCTACCATATACCAAAGTATCATTGGGTCTCTCATGTATCTAACACCAAGAGACCGATATTGTCTTTGTCAGATATCTTTGTTCCGCTATCGATCGCGACCAACCGAAACTCATCTCTCGAGACTAAAAGAATCTCCGATACATAAAGGAACCATTAACTTGGGGATCCGTATTCAAAGGGTTCGGTTTTGAACTAATAGCTTTTTCGGTCACGATCACGCAGTTGCTTAGATTCTCGAAAAGTACTTGTGAGCATTACAATTTCTTGGTGATAAATTGGTGTCATGGCAATCGAAGAAGCGTGGATTGTACATCGCTGTCTTCAATGTAAGCGAATATGTAGCCATGTCGGTGTGTTGTGCTCAAGTCATTTGGATGAGAACACAACTCAAAGACTATGGTTACGTGTTTGATGAATCCGATGTACTGCGACAATCGAAGTGCTATTGCGATCTCGCAACTCTATTCAACATTCAAAATCAAAGCACATCGATCTTTGATATCATTTCATCAAGGAGCATGTGGAAAAGGGTACCGTTGAATTATACTTTGTGGGTAATCGAATACCAATGGCGGATCTTCTCATCAAAGCCTTAGCTCTCCGCTAGGTTTATCGAGTTGGTCCACCGGATTGATATGCGGTGTGTGACTCGCAGGAACTGGATGAACTTTTAAAACTATCTTAAAACCAACAAACACCAAAACCTCTTTTGTAAATATTTTCAAAACAAAATATAAAAATATAAAACTTACAAAACTACAAAAATATTCATCTATCAAAATTTCTTTCAAACATGGAAAGTACAAATCTTCCATCAACACTTTACTCTTTCAAAATTACGTATTTTCACGGTCAAGTGTTGAGGGGGAGAAACTAAATATTTTCTTGTTTCATAAAACCTTGTATTTGCATGTTACCCTACTCCGCTTGTTTCTTTGATAATGGTGGTCACATTTCTGGTTTATTGACACTCCCCGGACTCAAATTTATAAAATTTCATTATTTCTCAAGTCAAGGGGGAGTGTCGTCAAGTTTCTTTCCAAATATCAAACTTTACGTAACCAATATGGAAGTTGTGGGCTATAAATGTAAAATGATTGAGGTGGAGGGACCATAATTGTCAAAAGCTTAAAAACTATTTTACTTACCCTTCCACCAAAATTCACATATCATTTCTTACATCTCATTTAATATCCCATCTACCCATCCCACGCATAAAAATCAAACCAATAATCCGTGCTATAATCTTCAACTTTGTAAGTGATTTAATGATTGTTATATTTTTCTAAACATTGGTTTTGATTTTCAAACATCCAACGGTTAGATTTTGTGTTTGAGATCTTGTGTTCTACGCGTATGAACAAAAAATCATCATTTGAATTTTTATGATGATAAGCTTGGTGTCAAAACATTTAAAAACAAGTGTTATAATCATTTTCAACAAAGAAAATCCACCCGAAAACGTTTTCAATCATTATTCAAGATTTAGGGTTTATGCGTGGAATTGGGCGTTTTCTTATAAGAGTGTTTTTGGTCAATTAGATGGTTGTGTGATGTTGTATACATGTTTAATTGAACAAATCCATACCGAATCATGCCTTAAACATGAAATGTGCATAAATTGAAATTTAGGGTATAAGTCTCATGCAATTGGGTATTTTTGATTCACAAGGGTTTTGATGTTAAAACTTAATTTAATCAACTCATTAGGCCTCTAAGTTATCCCAGAAAACATTTGGTGCTATTCCTATGGCTAAAATCCTTACTCCTAAAATTTGAAAATTTAGGGTTTAAGTCTACGTGTAAGAAAAACTTACGCGTAACTATGGATCATTGTGATTTCAGATAAGACTGAAAGGGATTGAATAACTATGTTAATGATGATGGGATGACAAATTTGTTTCAGGTTTTATGCTTGCAAAATTCAGAATCAAGGTTAACTGTGCTCCTACGCATAAGGATCACCTTACGCGTAGAATGTTATGCGTAAAGAGAAATCTTACGCGTAACCTTTACGCGTAAGGTTCTATAAAGGGGACTACGCGTATCCTGTGAAGGATATGCGTAAACATTGAGTCTTATGCATAAGGTTCACTCTTACGAGGAATCCTTACGCGTAAGCTCCAACATATGCTTACGCATAAGCCTTATGCTAAGGGTCCTTTTCTTACGCGTAACATTTCTTGCACGTAAGTTAAGTTCCCACGCATAAGTTTATACCTCACGCGTATGGTTTCATCGCTACGCGTAAACTTACAACTTCTACGCTTAAGCCTAAGTTTTAACCATAATTGTGAATTGTTACGCGTACAAACTCGTAAACAAATAAATCATAACGTCACGAAACCAAAATGTCACTAATAAGCTTAAATGGTTAATATGTTGTGATAATTAGTGAAAATTTGGACTTTAAAACTCAAAGTTAATAAATTCACGAAACTTATCACGACTACTTTGGACTATTGGTCAAACAAGTGACATTGGACTCGTAACATTCATCAACATAACATATTCAATAATTGGACAATAAAATCAACTTTTGACTAACATAATGTCTTTCGATATGTTGGTTCTTTTGGCTCAATATCTTTCAGATCACGATATGGACGTCCAAATGGAATACATTGATGCACCAAATGTTCTTACATTGGAAGACATCTTCCCCAACGGTTACACAATGAAGATTGGGAAGAACAATCTCAGAGTCGATTTTGATAACTTCACATGTTCTGAGTCTTCTTGTCAAATCGTCTGTAGATATTCTGAAGACTCATCCATACAAGAATATGCTTACTAATTACGCAACGGTGCTTGGAGATTTATCTTCACCAATTCTGGCACACCATGCAAAAGGTTAAAGGTCAAGATGTCGTGAGAGTGACACTTAACGACAAACAAGTCACTATCACTCGCTGACTTAAGGGTTGTTCTTCTTCTTCCTAACATCCAACCTGCTGATTACACTACTACTCCTACTGAATATGTCACTCTCCAGTTCATGGTCGACATCGGCTATGATGAAATTGCTGGGATCATCACAAAAGACTCATCAGTTGATCTTAAGAACATCCCCGACCATGGAGAACCCTCTACATCATGATTTCCAAATCGGTCGACGGGCGATGGTGGTTTTGAGCATCCAAAGCTCATGGAACTACAATAATTTTGGGGCATGGTCAACATGAAGCACATCGAATTTGCAGCTACGATCCGGGATGACATGATGTCTTACCTTAAAAGCACGGCACCAAGATTCCTTATATTAGATAAACAAAACTGTTGATCCAAAGGATTCTAGGGAATAATCCAGATATTCCCTTGAGACTTGATGACCCCAACCATAACTCCGTGTTGCTTGAGCCCACACTCAATGTTGTCAGATTTAAGGACTCAACAATGAAGAAACAAGGTGCGGTTTTACCAGATTGCCTTCTTACTGCTGCGATCAAGGAACTACAATCGTACCTTCGTTATCTGGAAGCAGTGGCACTAGGCAAAGTGGGGTTCATTAATGAAAAGTCTTCTGGTACTCCTGTTAGGAAGACCAGGAGAGACAGTACTGGAAGTGTTGCAAGCATTGAGAGTACCCGAAAGTATCCAAAGAGGACTCATACCCACAAAAGGAAAGTTCCATCAAAGGTTGATATCTCTATTCTTAAACCGAACCCAAACGATGGACGAGGACTCGAGTACACCGAATTAGATGAAGAGGTTACCTACTCGAATCTGCGATGATGATACACTAACAGTTGCAAAACCTCTCATCCCAAGTCTAATAAAGGAAAACTCCAAAGGTGCAGAGCGGAAGAAGAGCTCAGATGAAGAGCCACGGGATGAAGACAAAGACTACGTAAAGAAGTTGAAGAATCTCGACTTCAACATGTTGCTAAAGAATTCAACCTACAACAAACTCGTGGCCTCGAGGGTAAAGTGGTGGTGAACTAATCACACCGTTTCGATGCGCTTAATCAACCCGATAAGGGAACCGTACCACCACCCACGAATCGTAACAAAAGCAACTAGAGGATAAGATCATTTTGACTTTGAAGAACCGCATAAGAAGAAGAAGACGAGAAAATATCGATGAAGATGTTGAGGCTGCACTAAAGACAATGCAGAGGAAGAAGCTTAAGCTAAAGCGGATGAAGAAGCTAGGGTTAAGGTTGCGAGAAAAGGCTAAAGCGAAAGGAAGAGGATGACTATATTCTAGATAGTCCCGAACGTAGCAAGGAACAAACTTAAGCCACCAAAGGACCCTGAGTCTCCTCATGAATCATCATCGTCAGACTCATCTTCTCACTCTTCTCCACCACCATCCAAAGCCACCACCATATCTGCATCTAAATCGGTAAAGAAACCTACCGATACTTGGTCATCACGTGCTAAAACAAAGATTGTCAAAGCTGTCAGACAAGCAAGGAAGCGCAACGTTGTTAACAGGAAACTGAATCAGCTTGCAGAGAGAGTCAATCAAATTCAAGACGTGGTGAACGAGTTTTCTGATGAAAGGGAACATATCCAACAATCTCTGAATAGAGATATCCAAGGGGAAATGCAGAAGGCGGTCAGAGAATACACTCACAAGTTTCTCATCGACACTGTCCCTGGAGTGACAAGAGAGATGTTCACCTGACAACTCTATCCAAATCTCATGCAATTGGTCAAGCAAACAATGCAATCTACTCCGGTAGCAATGCAAATCAATCCAATTGAGCCTAAGGTTGTCTCTGATGCAGAGTTGATCTCCAAGCTTGTACTACAAATGTCTAAACGATCTGCAACATTTACTTCTGACGAAGCTAAACTTTTTGAGGCATTTCTGGAATTTCAACTCAAAACTTCATGCAAAGCGGCAGCTGAAAAGGCTAAGCGTCCAAGAGATGATGATGATACGGATAAGGACTCTGAGGCAAAACGAAAGAATAAAAATGACGATTCATCCTCTATGCCTCCACCACCCCCAAGGACCTCCACCCAAAGAAGTTCTCCACAACGGTCTACTACTACTGAGAAACCTCAGGACTCTGAGTTACCACCACAAACAGAGAAAACCGGCGATCACTTTGAATACACTGTTGGTGATGATGAAGAGATCCCTGAGCGCCAACAACAACCCACCTCTTCTACTACAACAAAGAAACCAGAATCATCATCAAAGCCAAAGAAAAAGAAGAAGAAGACCGCTGTTGTCTCATGGCTAGATGAAGATACTACCGAAGAATATGACTAGTTTTCTAGACTTGTTGATGCTACCCCTTCATTACCAGAAGGTCAAGAAATGGTAGATGGCCGTACAATGGAGCATGTGAAGCTTATAAAGGAAAAGTTCAACGTGAAGAAGATGACTAAAGCAGAGTTGAGGCGAATCAAGAATGATGCATTTCAACTACATAAAGACAGCTCAGAAAGTGCAATTCAAGTCGAATATCATCTTGATAACATTGCTCGAGCCATGTCTAACAACATTGATTGGCTCAATCCTGAATCAAACATTAACTTCACCATACCTGACAAAGCTCCCTACTACACTGACTGGACCAAACCTCTACCTACCATTGGCTGACCGGATCAACCCAAGATTCCATTCCGCTATTTCTTCAACAACGACTTAGAGTTTCTTCTTCACGGTAGCGATGTCTCCAAGAATACGCTACATCACTCACACTCCTTTCCCGTGAAGAATATACTCCACCAAAGATAGCCATCGAGGAAGACGCCACACACATGTTTGCTGACAAAGTAGAAAAGTATGACCTCGATGCATTGTATAGGATTCATCATTGGCCTGAACGCCGAAGAATCTAGTACAAAAGCTGCCAGGTTCTAAAGTCCAAAAAGGAAGTGTTTAGTGATAAACGGATCGTTGCTATTCAACATGTTTCCTTGTCGTCGAAGTGGGACTACACATTCCTTAAGAAAACAGTAGTCAAACGACAAGACGAAGAGGAATATGACTTCTGTGAAGCGGATTTTACGAGATTGTCTCTAAACGACATTGAAGATATGTATCTTGGAAAGGTACAAGGACGAATGCAACAATTCTCTACAACTATCCAACGCGAGTACATCAAGTCATTGCTTATCTTCATCAGAAGCATCGTGATCCAAGAACGTGTAGAAGATATTCAACTTGCCGTGGAATCATACCAGAAGCGTGTTAATCTCACAAAACCACAGGTTGACCTTCCCGACATAAACCAACTTGCTCAGTACACCCTTATCAAGAAACCATTTGGGGTTGTATACCGTAGTGAACTACACCACAACTGCTTAATGACGTGCAAAGAGCTTCATATGTTTGGGGATCACACATTGAAGAAGGTTCGGGATGGGTTAGCATACAGGTTAAAGGAGATACATGACGGCATAGGGTCACCAAAGAGATGGAATTCGAGGGATAAAAGGGATGTAAAGAAGATCATCACGCAGATTGATGAAAGGTTGTTTAGGCGGGATCAGATCAGGACATTGGAAAGTTTCGTTGGTGGTCATCCAAGCATATCTCTCACAGGCTACCAACGTCCAGAACGCATTCCTGGAGTTATTGCTGGAATACCTGAGACTCCTGGTACCCCTTGATTTGTTTCTCTTATCATTATTTGGATGTGTGTTTATATCTGACAATGGCTTGTGCACACATAACAGTGTACAACCCGTACTTGTCATGAAAGGACCCTGTGGTACGCTTCAGTGCCAAAGTCCTATAAAAGGAGCGAAAGGTTCTTATTTTTGAGTAAAACTAATCAAAACTTTCACTTTTCAAAGTTTTGCTCAACAGAACAAGTACTTCCCCTTATGATTTTCAAAACCTCAAAAGTTAGTATTACTTGTTGAGGGGGAGTATTTGATTAAAACTTTGTTCACAAATTGTTCTTCGTGGTAATCTTCCCACAAAACTCGAAATGGACATATTCGATATCAAAATTTCGTCAAAAATAACATTTATATGCCATTTTTGAGTGGGAGAAAAATTATGTGATAAGAAATATGTTGAGAATTGCTAATGAATCGTTATGCTAAAAAGACTTAACCAATGAATTGACGAGATCTTAAATGTTAGTAACTCGAAAAGACTTGTCCGGGACGGGTAATAATTTCAAGCTAGTTCGCTAGTAATGTAAACGTGTCTCGCAAAGCAATTGTTCTAGTAGAGTGTACCATTCGAGAAACTCTTGGTAGACATGAACCTTGACGGGTCAAACCTCCTTACCAAGGAGTGTTTACAACTTCAAGCTGACCTACTCAGTGATGTAACCGTGTCTCGCAGGGAATTATCTATATTGAGTTGATCAATTCAAAAGTGCGCGCTCTTCTCTCACCGTGTAAATCTCTGTCAAAATACTTAAGCACGTGTGGAGGGGGAGTATTTCTGCAACATTTAAAACTCTTTCAGTGGTTCAAAATGTTTTTACTCATAACCACTTTAAGAGATTTTTCATGAAAATGGTTTTATGGCAACATAGGTTAGTCATGGAGTTATAAGGTGACTAAGGTTAGGAATAACCGTCCTATGATCCGCCAGAGCCGGAGGGATCTACCCAAGGACACCACCAATAGTTAGAATTTAGAAGTCCTTAGGTATGATTATAAAAAGGAGAAAATGAGAATCGGATAAAGAAGGAGTTGAAGAATTAAAAAGAAACATAATGAAAAGGGTGAAAGAAATAGCCCTCCAGATTATTCAACTTAGGGCGGAACATCGGGTTCAATTCATATGCTATTGGTAGTCACTTGATGACATCGGTATTGAAGATTAAAGTCGTCATGGACCCAAAGGACGCATGCACTAAACCTTCTTAGCCACTCAAGTTTCTCTCAATGAGCTTGTTTCATTCTCATAGGGAACCCTACATAAACTATCGGCTTTCTCTAGAGATTGCCGGTATTGAAGAAGGAGACCTCTCCTAGTCTCCGCCAGAAAACCAAAGCGCACTATTGAGTCTAGAGCCACGAGATTCATCAAATGATCTCTTAGGTACACTTGACATTTCATCACTTGTCGCTCAACAATAAGAACGCAAGTGGTACCTTATAGAGTCCTTCACGGATCTTCGTAATTTGTCTAGAACATTTATGAGAGGTTCACATATGATCCTCGGTGATTGAATGGAAACTCCCGCCAGGTCAACATTAAACGACCGAAAGCGTGTCACTTGGTAACTCCTTGTGGGTTACGCTTAGTGTATCTCAAACGGTCTCTACATTGTGGGGTGATGCTTGGTGTACCTCAATGACTCACCGAACTATAGGTGTACTTGAAAGACATCGCGTTATCTCACTTGTGGGAATCCATTCAGAACGACCTTTGTGAGAATTAGAGACGTGTTATCACATTATGTCATTAACACACTCGAGTTCAAACTTGTAAACGCTGGATTATTTCTAACCCACGTTTTATGTTTTCTTCTTATGGATGCTCGCGGGTGGAAAAGATCGTGTAGATTCTTTACATGCTCATACCAACAACATCACTAATTGAAGTTCTCTCAAAAGGCAACACAAAGTCAGAATGATTCTTCTTCAAGTCAAAGAATCTACAAAGTTTAAAGACTAAGAGAACTACATTAGTACTGAAACTCAAAGTTAATGAGCGTGTGAGCATGTTGGAGAAAGACGTGGAGACACTGGAGCAACGAAGCGGACTAGATGTAGATAACCACAACATACTATCACTACCACCACAAAGAACAAAGATCAAAGAACAAAGAAAATGAAGACGTAAAAGCTGAAAAACTTCAAAGAAAACAAGATCCTTACACTGGGGAGATTGTTGGAATCAAGACACTTCTTCTCACAAGAAAGAAGAATGTCAGAAGACGTCAAAGCAACTATTACATCAGCTCCTACAACGTTGTTCACTCTAATCATTAATTACCAACACTTAGGGGAGATTGTTGGAATCACTCCTAGATTATATTTCAAGTGTTTGTAATCAATATGTAATAGTGTGCTTAATTAGGCTTTTAAGTTAGTTTTAATGCCAAGACTTATGTAGAAAGCCCATGAGCCTTGGCCCAAGCCCAATAAGGAAAGGAAGGGAACTAGTGTGTTGCCCTAGTTTCTTCCCTATAAATAATCTTGTAAACTCCCATTTGGGACTTGGTTGTTCACTTTTCTATTTCACTCTAAGAATAAACCTTTCTTATATTCGTGTGTGTGTAGTTAAGTGTTCATCCGATCTTTCTTCATCTATACTTCTTATATTGATGCTTATGTTACAAACATGGTGACCTAACAAAAGCTACGGGTAATCCAAACAAACACATACAACTAACACATATACATTCGGAGTGTTGTGAAACGAATTCACTAAGCAGGTAAGCAAACACATATAACTATACTTATCGTCACCGCTATGTGCCGATATCTAACTAGTACTATATTATAATGCATGGATAATCAAAACCTAACTCCAAGCCTAACTCCTAACCAAAAATTAAGATAAGGAGCTCTAATTATAAAGTGACATGTGTCACTATAATATATGGATAAACCAATTCTAACTCCAAGCCTAACTCCTAACCATCAAAAATTAAGATAATGAGCTCCAATAATGAGGTGACATGTGTTACTCCTCTACTAAAAATTCACCTTCATTTTAAAATTGAAATATCTTTCTATCTATTAATTTTTTTTATAGTCCAATTTCACCATATTTTCTAAAATTTTGTGCTTTTTAATTCAACATCAATTTTGAATTTTGATATATTTTTATGAGTTTTTACATTTTAGTGAGTTTATTTTATTTTAATTTAAAATTTTACGGTTCTAATCTTTATTTTTAATCAATAAGATCTTAATTTATCAAAATCATATACTTTTGAGGACTGTTTGACGTGTAAGAGATTGCGAGAGTCTTTATATATGGAGGAATAATGATGTCACGGAAAGCTACGAGAAACTCAAGCAAACACATACAACTAACACATATATATTCGGAATGTTGTAAAATAAATTCACTAAGCGGATAGAAATTTCAGGAAAAGTTAGGCTAGCAATTTATTTACTATTTTTATAATATAACTATATTTATCGCCGCTGTGCGCGGGTATCCAACTAATTTAATAATAATATGTTATATTTAATTACAGATGGATTCAATGCATTTTATATGAAAAAGTTGGAATCCATTCCGACTTTCAAATTTATATGTACAATCTAATTATAACTAATATACATTTGTCAAAGCACCATGAAGACCAAAGGACTATAGCACCATCTATAGTGCCCATCTATAGTACTAATGGTCGTTACTTAACGATCGTTAAGTAACATTATCTTTAACATTTAAAAATAATAATCCATATGCAATTGGCCCTTTATGTTGGATCGATGTACTCTAACCAAACTAACTATATAGCTTGTTAAGGGTTTAATAACTTCGGATAAATCCTAAGTTGTTAACAATGAAACACTGAGTAATCTCTATTAAGTACGCGGAATTTACTTAACAAAGCTAAGAAGAATATAACTTTAACTTTCAATGATTTTATTAATAATTTTAAATCTGCTAGTTATGCAGACTCTTAAACAACTCTAAAACTCTAATAATAATAATCGTACTTTTAGGATTCTAAAATATATAAAAACTCTTAGACTCGTACTACTAATGCCAATCTGGGGATCCTTTTATAGGCTTTAGGATAACCCTAATCGATTTACAATTTGTATCCTTGTACAACAAGTAATCTAAATAAAGAATATTCTAGAATAACAAAGCTTTCCATAAACAAATATAACAGTTCTTTAGCTTTGCAATACTTTGACTTCGACAGCAGTACTTTGACTTTCTCTTTAGCAGTACTTTGACTTTTTCCAGTACTTTGTCATTCTTCAGCACTTTCATATCCCAACACTTTATCTTACAGGTCCGTTGCAAAGTTAGTCATCACAAATTTTTCGTAATTGGTTTACTTAATGGCCGTTAATTACCTAACGGTCATTAAGTAACGACCGCTATCTTTAACATTTAAAAAAAATAATCCGTACGCAATTGCCCCTTTATCTTACAGGTCCGTTGCAATGTTAGTCCTCACAGATTTTACGTAATTGATCCTTCATGTTTTACTCCTGTTGCAAAGTCAGTCCTTGATCACTAACTTCGCAATGAAATGCTAACATTAGCACAATTCCGGCAAAAAAAAAAAAAAAAAAAAAAAGAAAAATCTTTACAATAATTTTGTATTTAAACACTCTCAACGCCTTCGACTTTTAACCTATTTTTTGTTGCCTAGCTAACGTATACAAACACTTCACAGTAACACACAGGCCTATACACTCGTTATGTCATGCAACATCATATATACAATTATACACACAATTGGGATTTAGAGTACAAATTGGTACTAACTCCGTTCCATAAAGTAAAATTTTGAAAACTTATTGTATTGAAAAACATAAAAGGTCAAATAAAAAGAAAATAATGTATAAACCATAAGACCCTAAATAATATAGCAATAGTGCCAAATATAATCTAGAGATACACAAACTATGTTCATCGGTAAAAATAAAATATTTGTAAATTCACTAATTCCCACTAAGTAAGTTTCCATAAAAGGAATGGATCGATGGAGTTGTACAACTAAAGGGAACAACTGGAGTTGTACAACTAAAGGAAACAATTATTTGATTTGTATACGGGAAAGGTGTCTCAACCCACACACTACTTGAATATATAATTGAATTATTCCATTTGCATATTTTTATTCTAGGACTTTCTTTATATAATCGAATTATTTGATTTGTATACTTTTGTTCTAGGGCTTTCTTTGGCTATAGTGGTGACCACATTTATTTTCGTAAACTTAATGTCATATTTGCTTCCTACTTCATCCTCAATATCATCACTAAAAAAATGTAAGAAGATCATCAACTTGACTACTTATGTTCTAGGGCTTTCTTTGGCTATAGTGGTGACCATATTTATTTTCGTAAACTTAATGTCATATTAGCTTCCTACTTCATCGTCAATATCATCACTAAAAAAGTGTAATAAGATCATCAACTTGACTACACAAACACAAAATATACTCCACAATATACTCATATACACAAGACAATTATTTTTTTTTCTTTTCACAACATGGTCGTGCACATAACCAAGTCGTGCAAAAATTCAGATGACAACATGATGGCAGGGGAAGTGTAGTGACAACATAGTTGGGGGGCGTTTTCCAACCCCTCATTACACTTGGTCTTAAGTGTGGCACGTGAGACATGTTAGAAAGATACAATGTGAATTAAATTAATAACCATATAATATGATATTTTAATTATAAATATATATTATAGAGCATGTAAAACGCAACCGTTTTGGCTGCTAACTGTGATTAAAAATTCAGTTAGATTAAAAAATTGCTAAAATTTTGGGCTATCTTTTGGGCTCTCTCAAGTCCAACCCTGGTAGCTGAAGAGGTATACTATTTAAAACCGCCGCATATGGACAAACGAAGCAGACCGACTTCACATATTCTTCTTCTATCTGGAAAGCTTCTTTTCTGGGAAACGTCTTCCATCTCTGCTAGAGTTTTTGTGGTTCTCAAGTATTTTCAAGTTGATTAATTGCAACTTGGTTTTTGCAAAACTGTTTTTGTCTTATGATTTAGGTCTGAGGATTTCAGTCCGTTCATATGGTGTCTTGTATAGCAACAAAAGGTGTAGAGGTGACTTGAGCTTTTGGTTTATCATGCGTGTTTAAAGGTACAATTTTTAGGTTTTTGTGTAGTTTAGATGATTTGATTATGTGGGTGTCGCAAGTTGCAAAAACGGGTCGGAAGGTATCTTTTTCTCTTCGCTAAATTAGGGTTTGTGTGATTGATTAGGTTAATTGTTATTATTTGTATTGTTGGGCTGCTATTTCGGTTGTCGTTTATGGTGTAGAAAGTGTAGACGGAACGGTGTTTGCAATATGCGGGTATGGTTTTCTAATTTGTTTTTTTTATTGTTAAGATTAGGGTTTTGATAGTGTTTATGTTTTAATGAGTTGGGTTTTTTGAAAATTGAGCTTATGTTCATTTGGGTATGTGTCTAATTTAGGATCAAGGTTGGCTTACTTTTTTTCCATTATGAGGTTGCTTACTTGAACTTATGGTTTATTCATCGTAATTGCATCTTGTCCTGCCGTTAGTTACATAATTGGCCCGAACTATGCTTCTACGCAAACTGACAGTGTCGCTCCACATAGTGGCAGGGTAACGCGTCCTCAATTTGTGTTTGCAGCCATGGTGGAGAAGGATATAATGCTGACGTTTGCATCACATATGTATAGAAGGGTGATAAAGGGCCACCCATGTTCAATTTCTCTTTCCGTACCGTATAATGTACTAATGGGGTATTGTTCACTCGTTACAACATGTTTTGCTTCGCTAAAAAAGAATGTGGGACCCCAGTGTAAAAGCGACATACTACTGTGTCCCTTTTGAACACTGTATGGTATTAAAAAGAATATGGTAGTGGGCTGTGATGATTTGTTGCCCTTTTCTGAGTCAAATGAAGTGGGTCATTGAATATTCGACCCATAACTTGGCAGGGCAAGGACCAGAGGGCATGATGGTATAGTTTTTACCATGCAACCGTGTTTCTTTGCAGCCATGGCAGAATTAAGATATTCTTTATCCCATTATAAAAATATACTATGGAGCGTGTAATACGCTGCTGTTTTTGCATGCTAATTGTGATTAAAAGGTTCAGTCAGATTAAAAAGTTTCTAAAATTTTGGGTTGTCTTTTAGGCTCTCTTAAGTCCAACCCTGTTAGCTGAAGAGTTATACTATTTAAAACCGCCTCCTATAAAAAAATAAAGCATACCGACTTCACATATTCTTCTTCTATAAGGAAAGCTTCTTTTCCAGGAAACGTGTTCCGTTTTTGTTAGGGTTTTTATGGTTCTTAAGTATTTTCAAGTTGATTAACTGCAACTTGGTTTTTGCAAAACTGTTGTTGTCTTATATTTTGGGTTTGCACATTTTAGCTTGTTCATGTGGTACCATTGGATAGCAACAAAAGGTGTTTATAGTAGTGGGTTGTGATGATTAGTTGCTATTTTCTGAATCACATGAAGTATGTCATCGAAGATTCGACTCGTAACTTGGCATAGCAATAACCGGATGGCATGTAGTTGTTACTAAGCAAATGTGTTTTCTTTCAGCCATGGCGGAATTCGGATCTTTTTTACCATGTACTTTCACTGAGCCGAAGAATAAAAAATTCCAAATGATTTGTTTGTGTTTTGGGCTGCCCTCCGGCTCGTTAATCTGCTCGGTTACATTCTAATACACTGTTTCTAAAACATTCCTCGTTGTTCATTGACGCTGGTTTGATATTTGACCAAAACGAAGCTCCAACTTATTTGTGATGATCGGTTTCACTTTATGGGTATTTTTATTTATTTGGGGTTTCGTGGTCTATTCTTTATCGATTTGTGACTTTTTAGGCGTTAATTATTGTTGTTGACAATCATGTTTCCGAGTGATTTTACAACTTTATCTCGTAGTAATGGGGTGTTATTAAGTCGTCTCAACGTGTTTTGCTTTTCTCCAAAATGCGGTTATTTGCTTTATAAATATATTATATTGTAGCGGGCTATGATGATTAGTTGTCGTTTTCTAAATCAAATGAAGTAGTTCATCAAGATTCGACTCGTAACTTGACATGGCAATAATCGGATGGCATGTAGTTGTTACTATGAAACCACATTTTTTGCACCATGGTGGAATTCGGATCTTTTGAACCTGCTCCATTTACAAATATGGGCCTAATTATTTATTGTATCGATTTATGCTTTCTCGATTTTGGATTTATGGTTTTATATTTTAATGTATCGCTTGTGTATAAAATGTTATTATAAGTCGTGTATAAGCTATCGTTATAAATTAAAAAGAAAAAGAGGTACTTGGTTTATTCATACGGGTTGGTTAAGACACAATTGCAACTAAGTAACGTGTGTAAACAATCTACCATTTTGTCTCTCGCATAAGCATGTTTGTGTGTGAACAATCGCCAAGACATATACATGTAAGTAACGTGGTCATTAATATTATGAAAAACTTCATTGGCACATGATATAAATAAGGGTATAAATTATAGTAACATCTTGCAACTAACTTCCTGCAATGTAACGCGATTACAGCTACCACCCAAGATCATGTTCCATCTATGCCATCTAATGTCCGCACGCCTGCAACAACAAATGTAGCGTGTTCTTCTTTGCGTTGGCATGTGCGGCCGCAAAACGTGGCGGAATATGTTCATGTGACTAACATGGCTATTACTCTAGTATTTTGAAACAGCTTTATATGTTCAATATATGGACAATTGTGATAAAAGTTTACTTTCGCTTTTACAAATCGTTTCTATTTATTATTTTGGTATATATTAATCGAAATTATACAAGGAAAGCGATAAGCATGTGTGGACAAACGCCTTTTACATTTGTCACCATAGGCAACTGGTTCAGAAATTTTTACACAGTGAGTCATTGTACTATAAATATGTTACTCTTTTTGGAGGATTAACATATAGTCGATGGTTCATCTAATATTGATACATCTAGGGTCATTGTTAGAGGTATATGTGAAAACTAGAAGGGGGTTGAATAGTTTTGCCAATTTTAAGTTAGTGTCAAAAACTTTAGATTCGTTAATATGTGAGATCTTATGGATGTAGAGAAGTATAGATCTAATGATAAAGAAAGTAAATAAAGTAAAGCAAAGGGATAGAAATGACACAACCGATTTATAGTGGTTCGCTACAAGGACACCTTCCTTGTCCTACTCCACTCCCGAGTCACCTACTCGAGAGTTCAAGCACTATGTCAACAAACTCCTTCACTTGGCGGAGAAGCCTTCACAACGTTGTTTACACCTTTTCCGGTACAAAGCTAAATACCGAGTCCATAACACGGTGGACCAAACCAACACGACTATTACACAACAAATATGTGAAATATCAAATACAAGATCTTCACTACGTAAATCTTGCGGAGGAACAAATCAATCAAGGACCCCTTGCTTGGATGACTTGTAGAATGCTCGTGATCTCGCCTTAGAGAAGGACCTATATGAGAATCACTAAAGAAAGAAAGAAGGAAGTACTCTAGATCAAGTGATCTTTTGTTAGAAGAGAATGCGAGTATATGAGAGAATTAGTAAGAAGAGGGTGAGTTAGAATGAAGAAATGGCTCTCTATTTATAGGAAATTTCGCCACTGCCACTATTCCATGGATCCTCCCACAAGGGATCCGTCTAGTGTAAACCTAGGGATCCGTGGGACGCCCTCTCGCCCATGGGTTTTTTGGTTATGGGTCATGGGTTATGGGTTGGTCCATGGGTTTTCCTTTAGATTCAATGTATCTAATGAATACATTGTATCTAGTCAAATGGGTATGGGTCAATGGGTTATGGATATGCTCCATGGGTCATGGTTTTTACCCATCCTAATAAACTATTACAACAAATGATTAATTACAACATTTTTGTATTTCAATGGCTATATGTAAATGCTTTACCAAAATAACATGTACCCTTATAATTGTACTTAAGATAACATTATATTTGTTATCAACAAAACACAAAGAGATCGCAAAATATTAATAAACGTTTTACGGTTTATTTGTATTAACAATCTCTCCTTTTGTTGATGACAAAACATAATGTTATGATGAGTAAAACTTAAGAATAGATGTATGTTTTGAAAGCCCCTAAGTTTTACTTCTTCTCCCTTTTTGTCG
Organism: Chrysanthemum lavandulifolium; assembly: GCA_022545495.1. Lineage (NCBI taxonomy): Eukaryota > Viridiplantae > Streptophyta > Magnoliopsida > Asterales > Asteraceae > Chrysanthemum > Chrysanthemum lavandulifolium. The sequence continues at coordinate 214,981,156 of CM040241.1, forward strand.
AAACAAAAGTTAACCTTCAAGATATAAAAGTGTGGAAAAATTAGTCCACGATCGCATACTCCCTTGACGGTAGCTCCCATAGTTTAGGGCGTCAAGTGAAGAAAAATAAAAAAAAAATCCTACAAAAAGAAAGGTTAGTAACATGCTTAAATAATCTTGTGATTGACGAGAATCAAGATTGGGAGCCAAGGTATGTAAACAAGGCCTTGTAATAAAACAACAAAGTGTAGTGGTATTTATGCCACCTACAAGCATGTAAAAATAAGAACAAGACTTGTTCTTAAAAACGACTCCAAAAGAAAAAGTACTAAAAATAGAAAATAGTAGTAATGATTCCTTCCATGCTTGCATAAGGTTATGGATGGAGGGTCGGATGAATTATGATATTGATGCGATCAAGGATGAGGTTGAGTATGAATCGCATTTCTTCTCTAATTCTATTGCAATTTCCCTAGTGGATTGGCAATGTTCACAATGTAAGTAATGTGGGTAATGAGTACGGAAATCTTCCGGGTTGTTTTGATTTGTGAGTTGCGGAAGTTGTGGAGGAAAAATAGGAAAATACGGATCAAAGTCCGGAATGATTAGAAGTGGTGGTGGAAAAGAACCTAGATGTTCTTGTAGTTTAATGGGAGCTAAGGGTGGTGATGTTTCAAGATCATTGAATATTGTGTTTGGAGAAGTTGGAGGTGTCAACAAGGCTATTTCTTTTTGTTTTGGTTGTTGAGATCTTGTTGGAGTCGTAAGGAGTTCCAAATGAGTGACTTTAGGTGGTGAGTGATTTGGTGATGAAGTTGGTGTACTTATTGGTGATGAAGGAGGTGCTATAGTGGAAGCATCTTGTGGTGAGTTATTTGATGGTGATGAGCCATATGATGATAGTTTTCCTAAGCAACAAGATTGGATGTTAATCCGCATGGATATCCTAGAGTTTGATTATGTATTTTGGAAGGTGGAAGTACAAAGGTTTGGGTTTCATGAAGATGATTGTTTGTACTAGGTGATTCATCTAAGTTGTAAGAACTTGTGAATGACATGGTGTTGTTTGTTTGTGAAGATGAGATGGATTATGCAAGCATTTTGGGAGTTCTATATATAGAAAAACAAAACATTGATTAAAATCTAATGATTAGATATGAATTTAAGGCATGTGATCATGAGAACACAAGCATTAAAGAACATACTCCAAAAAAAATAAAACAAATGTGGATTTTTTATCCAAAGTGGGTCTGGTGATCCAGGCAGCACAAAATTTTTCTTTTGGAAATATTTTTTCCTAGTGTGTCGCATATGCAAACTATTTGGAGTTGCGGTTATCTCGACTCCTAAGAAGAAAAAGAAAATAAACTAGAAGTGGAAAAGCATACTATTATGTGAGATAACCCGAAAACACATATTGGTTATGTGTTCCCTTTAGCATTCAAAAGACATGAGATGCAATGAAAACGGGTTTTTACGTTGTATTAATAATGAAAAAGCGATTTGTCCTAGACGTGAGAAATTGCTTTTGTGAAATTGATACGGGAAGGAGTATCATTTTAGTAAGCATTTTGAAAAACAAATGTTTTATCCTTTGAAAGAAGGATGTATATGTAACTCGTACTTATTTTGAAAGAAAATAAGAAAATTATAAGTGAAAACTTATCCTGGTTTTGAAAATTCCCGTATTGTTTGTGATTTGTGCGTAAAATATAGATCCTAGATTCGAGAAAGAAGAAGGCTAGTGTTTACATACCTTGTAGAGTCAAAAGTAAGTTACGACGCTTGTTCCATGAGATCAAGACCAAGACGAAGTAGGTTGAATTGTTTCGCTTCAACGGTTTAGTGAGGACGTCGGCTATGTTGTCTTCGGATGCTACCTTCTCAATAGAGATGTTCCCTTTGAACATTGTCTCTTAAGAAGTGATGACGAATCTCTATATGCTTTGTGCGAGAATGTAATACCGGATTCTTGCTTAGATCTATGGCACCCTTTTGTCACATAGAATGGCTATGTCACTAAGATGAATGTCGAGTCGACTAACGCTTGTTTCATCCATAGTGCTTGTTGGCATGCTTTGTCGGCGAAGACGATTCGCTTCGTTGTTGATATTGCTAATGCCGTTTGTTTCTTTGAAAACCAAGATGTTAAACAACATCCCATAAAAGTACATACCCCACTTGTACTTTTTCGGTCAACATAATCACCTGCATCGTCATAATCTGCATATACAGTTGTTTCTACTCCCGTGTCCTTAGGGTACCATAATCCTAATTGTGTTGTACCCTTAATATATCCAAATATTCTTTTTACGGCTTCTAGGTGTGATGTTTTAGGGTCTTCTTGAAACCTAGCACATAAGCAAACGCTAAACATGATATCCGACCTACTTGCCGTGAGGTAGAGAAGACTACCTATCATGCCACGATATTTAGTATTATCGACGGATTCACCGTCTTCATCTTTTGTGAGTTTGGTGTCGGATGACATTGGTGTCCTAATTGGTTTCACTCTTCTAGCCCAAATTTCTTTAACTTCTCCTTATGTATTTAGATTGATTAAAGAAGATACCATCTTCTATTTGTTTGATTGTAGACCAAGAAAGAAACTAAGTTCTCCCATCATACTCATCTCGAACTCGTCATGCATGATTTTAGAGAAATCATCACACATGCCTTGACAAGTGGATCCGAATATAATATCATCTACATATATTTGCACTATGATTATATGTGACTCTCTTTTCTTAGTAAAAGTGTGTTGTCAACTAACCCCATGGTATAGTTGTGTTTAATTAAAATGACTTGAGTCTATCATACCAAGCTTTTGGAGCTTGTTTAAGACCATAAAGGGCTTTCTTTAATTTATACACATGTTTAGGTTTTTCAAAATCGATGAAGCCCGAAGGTTGAGCTACATATACTTCTTCATTAATGAAACCATTTAGAAAAGCGCTTTTGACATCCATTTGATAAAGCTTTAGATCATTAGCACAAGCATACGCAAGAAGTATTCTTATAGACTCTAATCTAGCCACGGGGGCATAGTTCTCATCAAAGTCTATTCCTTCTTGTTGGTTATACCCTTGGGCAACGAGTCTAGCCTTGTTTCTAGACACTACTCCGTTTGCATCTAGTTTGTTTTTATAAACCCATTTGGTTCCTATTATGGTTTGATTACTAGGTGGAGGGACAAGTGTCCAAACATCATTAGAAACAAATTGATTTAATTCTTCTTGCATAGCCATTACCCAACTCTCATCTGTTATGGCTTCTTGTGTATTCTTAGGTTCTATGGTTGAAACGAAACAAAACAAGCTACTTTGGTTTTGAACTTGAGACCTTAATGTTCTTTCGTTTAGCTTTCCTATGACCTTATCTACGGGTGATCTTTGGACTCTTTAATGTTTATGACTTCATCATTTAAAGGTTCTTCTTCTTCATTTATCTTTTCTTTATTACTATAGCTTTACTTTCTACAATCTCGTCATCGATAAGAGGTGGAGAGGGTTTGGGTGGACTTTCATCAAATTTTATATTTAATGACTCTTCTACCTTCATTGTTTCTTTGTTTAATATGACGTAAGCTTCGCTATTTGGAGAGTAACCTAGAAAGATACCTTCAGTTGATTTAGGATCAAATTTTGTAAGGTAATCTTTAGTGTTAAGAATAAAACATTTGCTACCAAAGACTCTAAAGTGATCTAACGTAGGATTTTTGCCTCGGAGTAACTTGTATGGAGTTTTACCTAAGATTGGTCTAATTAAGACTCGATTGAGTATGTACGTTGAAGTATCAACGACATTGCACCAAAACTTTTGAGGCATGGATTGCTCATTAAGCATGGTTCGACTCATTTCTTATACGGTTCTATTCTTTCTTTCAACTACCCCATTCAATTGTGGAGTGCGCGGAGCCGAGAAGTTGTGAGTAATACCATTAGCATCACAAAAGCTCCAAATTTCACTTCATTATCGAATTCCCTACCATGATCCATCCTAATAGACACTATAGGACTTCCTAATTGTCTTTGGATTTTCTTGCTTAATATTTCAAAATTAAACGTTTCCGTTTTGTTCTTTAAGAATTTTGTCCGTGTGTACCTAGGGTAATCATCCACTATGACCAAAGTGTAGTAGTTGCCTCCATAACTTTGGATAGCGGATGGACCAAATAAATCCATATGTAGTAATTCTAGACACTTAGTTGTAGACACCATGTTTTTAGCTCTATGACTAGAATGAACTTGTTTTCCTATATTACAAGCATCACAAAAGTGGTGTTCATATTTTAACTTAGGTAGATCTCTTACTAGATATTTGGATGATAGCGATTGAAGAAGTCGCATGTTGGCGTGACCCAATCTTCGATGCCATAAGGTCGAAGTATCATCCATAGAGGTAAGACATAGTTTGTCTTTAGGTTCATTACCCATTTTAATGATATAGACTCCATGTTTCCTAATTTCTCTTCCTATGGTTATGCCATTTTTTAATATCTTACTACCGGTTTCGGTAAAAAGTACATTGCAATTTTTATCACATATTTGTCCTATACTTAAGAGGTTAAAGTTTAGGTTTTCTACGTGACACACATCGTTAATGGTTAGAGATTTGTTAGAAATCGTACCTTTACCGATGATTTTACTTTTGCTATTTCCAAATTACCTCCATTGAAGGATTCATATGTGGAGAATAGATCCTTATTGCCGGTCATGTGCCTCGTGCACCCGCTATCCTTGACCCATTCATCCGGGTCTAGGTCGACCTTTAAGCACACCTAAGAAAACAATTAACTCAAAAGTTTGGTCCCCATTTGTTCATGGGTCCATTAGTGTTAAACATTCCATTCATGTGAGACATGTATGCATAAGATGAGTATGCATTCCATGGAGCAAAGTTATGAAAAGGAAAACCATTTTGCATATTTGGGCTCCATCCCATTTGATGGTTACTTCTCGGGTAAACATTATTAGGTCTCCTAGATGGATTAGGTTTTGAAAAAGATGGAGCTTTGTTTCTTGCAAAAATAGGAGTATATTTTGGAGGTGGTTGTCTATGGTGACATGAGTTGGTTTCTTCCTATCAACGATAACAAACTCAGTTCTAGATGAAGAAGCTACATTATTACCACTGTTTGCTACAGCAGACCCACGGATCCCTGGCTTAATACTAGCTGGTTCCCTTTTGTTGGGATCCATGGGATCCGCCACAACAGTGGCTGGTTTTTCTAATGCCTTAACAAATTGTGTTTCTTTGTTTTCACTAGTTGATGGATCAAGTTGTTGAATACCTAAACCTTTTTAGTTGTTACCGGTTTTAACACTATCTAATATCATATCTAAAGTATTCGTACTCATTCTAGCAATTTTAGAATCTAGTTGATCAACTAGTGTTTGAAGTTGAACGCAAAGTTCACATTCACCACTTGCTATTTTAACCTTTTCTAAACGTTTCAGTTTTGCTTTTAATTCTATGACTTCTTTATCTAAACGTTGGTTTTGACTTTTTAAAAGCTTGTTTTTGTTAATTACATTTAAGTAGTGGTAGTCGTTGCATAGATTGCCCTTCCTTGTAATTTTCAAAACCCATAGTGATCGAAAAGTTTTTAAAATACGGTTTACTTTAAAACTTTTATAAACTTATCTCTTGATGCCAATTGTGGAAAACTAGAAGGGGGGTTGAATAGTTTTGCCGATTTTAAGTTAGTTTCAAAAACTTTAGATTCGTTAATATGTGAGATCTTATGGATGTAGAGAAAGTATAGATCTAATGATAAAGCAAGTAAATAAAGTAAAGCAAAGGGATATAAATGACACAACCGATTTATAGAGGTTCGGGTCCAAGGACACCTTCCTTGCCCTACTCCACTCCCCGAGTCACCTACTCGAGAGTTCAAGCACTATGTCAACAAACTCCTTCACTTGGCGGAGAAGCCTTCACAACGTTGCTTACACCTTTTTCCGGTACAAAGCTAAATACCGAGTCCGTAACACGGTGGACCAAACCAACACGACTATTACACAACAAATATGTGAAATATCAAATACAAGATCTTTTTTGCTACAGAAATCTTGTGGAGGAATAAATAAATCAAGGGACCCTTGCTTGGATGACTTTTAGAATGCTCGTGATCTCGCCTTAGAGAAGGACCTATATGAGACTCACTAAAGAAAGAAAGAATGAAGTACTCTCTAGATCAAGTGATATTTTGTTAGAAGAGAATGAGAGTATATGAGAAAATTAGTAAGAAGAGGGGTGAGTTAGAATGAAGAAATGGCTCTCTATTTATAGGCAATTTCTGCCACTGTTCCCCGGATCCCACGGATCCCTCCCACAAGGATCCGTCTAGTGTAAACCTAGGGATCCGTGAGACGCTCCTCTTGCCCATGGGTTTTTGGTTATGGGTCATGGGTTATGGGTTGGTCCATGGGTTTTCCTTTAGATTCAATGTATCTAATGAATACATTGTATCCAAATCAAATGGGTATGGGTCAATGGGTTATGGATATGATCCATGGGTCATGGTTTTACCCATCATAATAAACTATTACAACAAATGATTAATTACAACATTTTTATATTAAAATGGCTATATGTAAATGCTTTACCAAAATAACATGTATTCTTATAATTGTACTTAAGATAACATTATATTTGTTATCAACAAAACACAAAGAGATTGCAAAATATTAATAAACGTTTTTACGGTTTATTTTTATTAACAGTATCAATAAAGAAAAATGTGAGGGTTGTAGTAGTTTACACAGGAACAAAGCTTCTGCGTTGGCAAATCCTTCTTTTGCTTCTGATATTGGTAATAGTCACGACAATATATCTACATGTGAGTAGGTCGGTGTTTATGTTTTGGGTTTCGATATGTTTTGAATATGTTAATTTTTCTTATTTGAGCATGGTTGCTACATTAGAAACTTTAAATAGTGGATGCGGTCATTGGCAATCATAACATGACCCAAATGTCTTGGAGCAAAACACGTTATAAACAAAAATAAATAATAGCCCAAATGTCTTGGCCGTTAACGTGTTATGAGTTGCATCCAAAGTACATAGTAACACATATCATCTACTAGGTAGTGATAATCGGCATATTCTACATCCGTTGGTCCACAAGGTTTGAGTAAATGACGATACCATACTCACAATGAGAAAATAAACATTTTAGACTCAAGACCACAATGTCTACTAGTAACACCATTTGTACTTTTTAACGTGTATAAATATTTATTAAAGAATGTAAAGATTTATAGTAGAATAGCTCTCGGTAAAACTATTCTGGTTCAGCGACAAATGTAACACTCCCTTTGGAAAATCTAGAGGAAGCTAGCTCTGCTTAGAAGTTCTTGGGAGAGGGGATTCTATCAACTATAGAGCTAAGTTTTACTTTATGTGTTTGTTTAGAATCCTGCTTATCCTGGTTAAAAAGTTTTGTTTAAATAGGCCAAGTAATACTGTGGATACACATGGGTGTTGTGGTTAGTCGGCCTTGAAGTAGCTTAGCACATGCCTAGTATAGTAGGTGGAGCATGCATTTGCCTTTACAATTCTATCAACTTTTGTTCGCAAGATCTTCTGTTTAGTCCATTGATAAGTCCTTAAGGTTTTCTTCCCAACGAGTTTCTCGCCTTTCATCATATACTAAGTCCCTTGTAGAGATAAGTCTTTAGGGTAACTGAGGAATTTTTCAGTCCTCATTCCCTATGGTGTTGCTTATAGCTACTTATACCTTGCTCCGTGACACCACATCGCTTATACAAGATGTTTCTTTAGTTGGTATTCGACTTCCACAAGCTTGGCAGTTTATTGAGATTTATACAACACTAACTGATTTCTTATATTAGTAAGGTTACAACCACTGATGATCATTAGTGAGGCACCTATCACTCACAATCATATAGGTGTACTCTCTGATAACCATCAGGGAGTAACACTTTCTGATAACCATATGAGGGTAAGACATTTGATTTTCATCAAAGGTGACTTACTCTCTGATCCTTATTAGTGATTGTTGTTCTCACTGACTTATATCATAGACTAATATGATTAGGCTATTTTATGTTTAAATATATAGTTAGAGACCATTGGGTGAAAATCGACCAACAATCTCCCCTATTTGAATATACAAATAGCTCGATCTAGATCGAGAGTAAGTGATCATAACGACTTCTTCTTACTTACCGCTTTACAACAAGGAAAATAACAAGTATAGTCTAATTCCTTATTGTTGTTGAAGATGATACAAACTTGGATCTTGAACTATCAGTTTTCATAGATCCAAGTCACCGTTGGTTCAGCTCTTATTTTTGCTGAATGAGAATTAAACTCGTAGTCCTTGAACTTTTAGGATTAGTAAACCTTTCAAATTCTAGTGTTATGGACCTATGAGTCACCATAGATTCAGCATCCCGAGGATAATTATTGGCTATCTTATATGTTTGTCAAAGACCGTTGGTCGACTATTCTACCTTGATCTCTCTGCTTTGAAGTCGAGATAACCTAATTGAAAAACCAAATGTAAGGGAGCTTATAGGCTTCTTCACAACTGGTGTACAAAAAAGGAGAAGAGAAGAAAAACCAGTTAAGATTATTCCTTTGTTATAACAGTCTTCAGTGTGGTTCATGTGGAACAGGAACTGCACGATTCCGAGATAACTCCTTGATACTACATTTCAGAGCTACTAAAGACAAACCATACTTCCCTGATGCATCTCTTACACCAACAGTCTCGGATGCCTCATTAAAATCTCCTTATGTTCCTTTTACCCAATCTTGGTTGCTCCTAAGAGTAACTAGCATAACCACTCTTCATAGCATGTGATAAAAATACACTCACATTCTCACAAACTCCTCTAAAGTAGAAGGTACTTTCAAGAGTATAGTGCTAAGAAGAGAGTGGTAAAAAGGACTGAAGAATTGACATATGAAGCTTCATTTCGCACAAGATCATCATGAAAGAACCCTATCTTGTAGAAATGAGACAAGACAATTTATTGGAGAGGTGTGTTTAGGTGGGGTTTTGGGTATGTTTTTGATTTTGTGTTATTAGTCGACATTCAAGAACGGATTTGGATTATGAGAAACCCAACTGCTCGATACCACTTGTTGGTCCACAAGGTTTGAGTAAATGATGATACCATATGCACAATGAAAGAATCGACATTTTAGACTCAAAACCACAATTTCTAATAGTAACATCATTTGTACTTTTCAACATGTATAAATATTTATTAAAGAATGTAAAGATTTACAGTGAAATAACTCTCGGTAAAATTAATCCATTTGAGCGACAAATGAACAGTCCCTTCGAAAAATATAGAGGCAACTAGCTTTGCTTAGGATTTACTGGGAGAGAGGATTCAATCAACTATAGAGCTAAGTTCTACTTTATGTGTTTTTTTAGAATCATGCTTATCCCAGTTACAAAGTTTTGTTTAAATAGGCCAAGAAATACTGTGAATGAACATGGGTGTCGTGGTTAGCCGGCCATGAAGTAGCTTAGCATGGGCCTAGTATAGTAGGTGGAGCATGCCTTTGCCTTTCCAATAATGACAACTTTTGTACCCAAGATCTGGCTTTTTCATCATTTGATAAGACCTTATGCTTATCTTCCCAACGAGTTTTTCGCCCATTCATTAGATACTAAGTCCCTTGTAGAGATAAGTCTTTAGGGTAACTGAGGCATTTGTCACTCCTCAGTCCCACTGGTGTTGCTTATAGCTCCTGCTACCTTTCTCCCTAACACCACATCGGTTATAAAAGATGTTTCTTTAGTTGGTCTTTGACTTCCCTACAGACTTAGTAGTTTGTTAAGCTTTATATAGTGCTCATCGATTTATTATATCAGTGAGGTTACAACCACTGATGATCATTAATGAGGCGCCTATCACTTACAATCATCGTGGTGTACTCGATAACCATCGGGAGTAACACTTTCGATAACCATCGAGAGTAAGACCTTTGATTTCCATCGAGGCGACTTACTCTCGATCCTTATCGATGAGTGTTGTTCTCACTTACTTATATTAGAGACTTATATGATTAGGCTATTTTATGTTTAAATATATAGTCGAGACCATTGGGTCAAAAATCAGACCCGACAATATCCTTAAGCCTTTTGTTTTAAAATGAACGTACATTTCGATTTTATAAGATATGATATTTTATGACTGTGTTCTGTTTTACTTTTAAAATTTTTAAGTATAATACAATGACCCTTTTTTGTCCCTACTATAAATATCGTCATTGTTGGGGCAACATTGACTAGGTATCTCTTATGTTTTAATGATGATAGATAAACCTTTGTAACACATAAAATCACAATCATTTGTCAAAAATGATCGGTTCTTTAACCGAATCAAGGCGTCTTTGGTGACGCGTTGAGCACCAAAGAATACACCACCTTCTATTAAAGAACGACCCGATTTTTGAAAGTAGGCTTTCCCATAACAAATGTGGTTCTTTATTACATGTATGTATATGATATCTGAGTCATTACGAATAGTTGAAATGAGTTTTACACTTAGAGGGATACAAAATCAAGACCTCCCGCTTTTGACAAAAAGCCAACTCAATGTACTTTACCAAAAGCCTCTAGCCAATGTCTAAACGTTTTTTTTCCAAACCTTGGATATTCATACTTTCAATATAACATCAAACAAAAGTATTCATATAACCATAATCTGCGCGTATGTCTTATGTAATCACGTAACATGTTTACTCCCTTATTGGTATAACAAAGTCAAAGGTCACTTTGCGTATACGCATCCTTTCCCGCTATGCGATATGCTTTACTTGTGATGCAAATCACTTAGCTTGTTTGCATCAAGATGATTAGTGAATATGTCATTTGTTGTGTTAATACAAATAAGCTGTAAAAACGTTTATTTATATTTTACAATCTTTTTATGTTTTGTCGATAATTTAATAAATAAAATAAAATACATAAGTCTTAAGCCAATAGTTTTCTAACTCATTATACTAATCATACATTAACCTTATACATTTTTACCAACACTCTAGATTAATACATAAATACATTAAGTATAAAAATATGTCTAAAACCATTACTTACACAAAAGTAACATTTGTTACTTATACTTTTAAGTAAAAACAAATAAAACTAAGTAAGGTAAAAATATATCAAATTAACCTTATTACCTTATGCATGACATCACATAGTTCACTTTTATCATATTTTTCGAAGATTTGCAAGATCACACAAGATATTGAGAGATTATAATATCCAAAATCCAGATTTAATTGATCAGGGAGCCAGATCCCTTTGATTACACTGGCCGGATCCCTTTTGAAAGAGATATGTCGGATTTGTGTAAACAGTGACCAAATTTCCTATAAATAGCAAACTAATTCTCACTATTAATTCACCCCTCTTGATACATTCTCTCTATCAGTCTTATTATCTCATCTAACTGTTGATCTCAAATCAAACTTACTTTTATATTTCTTTTTGGTGATCATGTTTTAGAAGAAGATATTACCGAGCTTTGCATACAAGACGATCAATTCATAAGTTTGCTTGTTGCTAATCATCGTAATCATTCCAAGATCATTATATTGATTCTTGAACATCACTCGCTCATTGTAAATATAAACATCATCCTCCTTAAGTGTAGATAGTGTATGGGTTGGTTTTATCATTGTTCAAACTAGGATTATGCAATGTACAACTATTATGTGTCCCTAGATATATATTTTGAATTTGTATGTATGATTCAACCAAATCTAATTTTACATAAATCCCAAATTTCTTTCAAAAATTTCTCACGTCTAGGACATTGACAAAAATGTTTTCTTGCACCGCTAATATAAACTAAAATGTTTTGCATGCATACATGACTATCACTTGAATATTCAAGGACATACATAACCAATATGTGTTTCTCAATATATTTAATTGAGCCACATTGATTAAAGGAGTGTTTGGGTTAACTCATTAATATTGTGTCTTGAGTCGAGATAACCACACCTCTACATTGTTTGCATATAGACACACACTTAGGCACATGTTAGTAATGTATTGTTTTCATTATATATTGAGATTTCTTGTTTTTAATAGGTGTTTAAATGCCACATGTGATTCAAAAGGATTACCAACGAATCAAAAATTACATACCACTTATTTCCCAAGAACCAAACACCCGAAAATCTTGTTGCATCATACAATAACCTTGAATCTCGTTTAATTCATGAGGGTAGATTTATTCATCCCACTTTAATTCAAAAAGACCACATTGAAAATCTCTTTAGCTTCATTAGGTTTGATTGCTTATACAACATTGATGAGGAAATATGTACTAGTTTTTCTTGGAGTTTTATCACCATGTTCACCTCTTACAACATGAGGAGGATCAAACTTTGTACATTGGGGTTTGGGTAGAAAACCAACATATCGTGCTTTCTATTCAAGAGTTTGCTGAAATTGTTGATCTTCCAAATGACGGGCAATGTGCCTATATGAAAGATTGGTCTTGAGTCACTTCTTGAAAACCAAGAAGAAGAAGGTCCTTACAAAACTCATTTACCTAGTCTAGAAGAAATGAAAGAAATAATCCAAGTTCCAAGACTCGTTCATACAAAACATGGCAAAATGGGAGAATTTTACCTAGATCCAAATAGGATTTTCACCAACGAATTCCACCTAAGCATGAAAATTTGGGAAGAAATAATTCATGAAAATGTCTTTTGTATTGCGGGCAATCGTGACCATCTTACGGCGTGTTGTGCTTACATGCTCTATTGTCTAGCAACTGAGCAAGACTATGATCTGGCTTATTATGTTGCTAAAAGGATGGTAAATGTCAAGGGTAGGTTCAATAAGGTGTTGCCGTATGGCATGTTGTTGACCCGTTTTTTTTAGACACGTGTTGGGCACATATCCAAATATTTTAGGAGCCCAATAAGTGTTAGGAAATCAAGTCATGGAGTCTTTGGGTGAGAGCGTGTTAGAAAATCTAGGAGTGATAAAGGGAAGGGAAAATGTGTCCGTTTACCATCTTATTCATCTTCGCCTCATACCAAGAATCATTGTCAAATAATGAAAATGTTGAGGGCAATGAAGGTGCTTCTAGAATGACTCTTGCACCTAGATCCTACTATCATTTACTTTTGGATACTTCAAACATAATCTACAAGGATCCAAATAATGTTGGTGAAGAAGCCACTCGGGAGATGATGTGTCGTCAAGCAATCATGATGAACAAATAAATGAAAATGCATAAGGAGCAAAAGGGCACACTCAAATCGTTGGGAAATGCTATTGCAAAATTGGGCAAAGCAATCAAGAAGAATTTTAAGTGAGGTTCATGTATGGTGAACAATTTATGATTATTGTGAACTTGTTATGGTAGTAAGACAAGTATTATGGTAAAATTAATATTATTAATATTACTTACTTTTAAGGATGATAACTTTTATTAGGATGATTAATTTAGGATGATTGGTTTCAATTTTATCATCCTACCTATTATGCATTTGCTTTACATGCTTGTGTTTAGTATTTGGCATGACTTATTATGCATTATATTGGTGTTTTGCATGCACGTGCTTATCTATGAATTGTTGTGCATTATATTGATGTTTTGTGATGAGTGGTCTTTTACTCATCATTTTACACCCGAAAACCCCACAAAAATGACTAAAAACACCATAATATACCCATTTATATTGCAAATATCCTTGGAGTGTGTTTTTTATGTGTTTCAGGTACAAAAGAATTAAAAACGGGGCAAAAATGGACAATATCAAACTTGGATCGGAAAAAGTGCATTGAAGACGAAGCTGGCAGTGGTTTTCTACGTTCTTTGGTCAATATAAGACCCGTGACACGTTTTTGGAGTGAGCTTGGGAAAACGGACTCAAAACCAAACCATAAACCAAAATTACCTCTTTACCCTTCACCCAAAACCAAAATTCCCATTTTACCTTTTTAAAAACATTTTTAAATTAAACCTAAAACATTTTTTTTTATTAAAACCATTTATTATTTAAAACTAACTTTTATTAAAACCATATTTTTAGTAAAAAACAATTTAAATACATTAAAAAAAACACTTTACATAAAACTTATAAATATTTACCATAAACCTTCTAAAATAAACTTAACCCATGACCCTTCCAATCCTTGAACCCTCCCATTACTAATATTAAACCTTACCTTATGAACCCTCCCCCCTTTTACCTTTGACCTTACCCTTAACCTTTGAACACCCACAAACCTTCAACCCTGCCACCCATTCAACCCAATTCTTTACCCCGCCTTTTTCCTTCCCCCCTTTTACCCAGAAATGTCAAAACCCAGAAACCTTTAAACCCTTTTTCCCACTAGATACAAACCCGAGCTCATCCCTTCCCAGTAGCTAGTATCACATGTTGCCCTCCACCTTGGCAATCCTAGGTTAACTCATTGGACATCAAGATATGGACAACTGTGATGAGAGATTGGGCTCGAAGTCTTGATGGATGGCTGTGATGAAGGCTAAACAAGCACAAATGGACTCAAAGGCTCAAACTACTCACAGAGAAAGCACAACAAGAATTGAGGAAACCCTAATATTTTAGTATAAATAGAATGTGTTGTAGCCTTTGAATGACAATCTTAGTTAGAGTCAAGTTAGTTTTTATTAGTTTTTAATAGTCTTTAATTTTCAGCATTGTAATTTCCTTTTTCAATTAATGAAAGTTATTTATTTTTTTATTTTTAATTATGCTTTGGTTCATTATAAGTTGCTTATTGTGAAATCTGTCAAAATAAGCACATGAGTGCTTATCTGAAAATCTGCTCACCTTATTGTAAAAACTGTTTTGTTAACTTAGTTCAAGTTATTAAATTAGTTTTGATCAAAAAACTCCAAGTCTTGTTTTAAAAAATCTGTTTTGAAGACAAAGCACCTTGAAAAGGGGTGTTTGGGTTAAGTCAAAAACCTGGGTCAAAACTTGTTTTTGACCCACTTTGGTAGTCAAAACATTAGTATCTAGTGTTACGAGGTTTTAGATTTAGTTTTTTGTATGTTATCAAGAGCTTATAGTAGTTATTAGGTAAATTTAAGATTTCCAGTTTTCAAATTTTTCTTATTAGTTGGTGTTAAAAAATTGTCAAAAATCCTTGAGTAGTGTCATTTGGTTCAACTTAAGTTTTCAAAACTTAGTTCTAAGTCTTAGATAAAGTGTCTCAAGTTTTGGTTAACTCCTGAAAAAGTTTTCAAGTAAAAAAAGAAATGTCAAAACTTGCAGAAAAACAGCAGCATATGCTGCTGTTTTGAGCCAGTTTTAAGCATCATTTAAGTGTCAATACTTCTCAAAAATTGTTTTTCTTGATTCTTTGAACACCAAAGTCCATCCGTTTTAGACTACATGCCTTTAGATTAGCTTTTCATAGTTCAAACTAGCTTTTGAATCGCCTTTTGTTCCCTTTTAGTGTTCGTCTCGGAGCTTAAGCCCCAACAAGCCCAATCGCATGATCCTTTTAAGCCCTTTAGACGACTTCAAATAATCGCAATTTAGCTTTCTAGATAGCCTATAGTACTAATTTAATCTTTTATTGCTTATTTGGAATTTTAGAGTTCATGTAAGTGCTTATTTTTAAGTCAAATCAGTCCCTCTTAGTCTAGGTAGCCTTACGCACCACAACGGACTTGAACCTTTTCCCATTAGCTTATTAGCTTAATTCTGCTTTCCTTAGCTTATTTTAGGTTCATTTAGTGTATTTAAGTTATTTTAGAGTAGGATTGCTAGTTTCCCGCTTATAAAGTGCTTTGTGAATGCTTTTTGTCCTTGTAGCATTAGGAGTCCCTTAGATTAGCTTATTGCCAACTGCTTATTTCACCCTTTTTCTGTTCATTCTTGTTGTTTCTCAGCTTATTTAAGTTTTGTGTAATGCATGCTAACTTATTTAATCCTTTACCCTGCTTATTCCTAACTTTTTATGCCCAAAAATCTGTCACAAGGGGTGTTTGGTTAACTGTCCAATCTGTTGGGAAAAATTTAGCTGTCATAGCTTATTTAAGCTTTTTCAAAAGCTTTGTTTTATAAAAGTTGCTTATTTCAATCTCACATTTAAGTCTTAAAATAAAATTTTGAAAAAAAAAAATGTTTACAAAAAGTGCCAAGAGCCGGTTTGAACTGGGGTCTCTAGGGCAAACACACACAAAGACACAACATCACTTCCAACTGGGCTAAGGGTGTTGCGTGTTAGCTTTTACTTTATCAAATATTTAATTTACTTTTCCGTTTAGCATAATAGCTTTTCACCTTTTAACGCTTATTTCAAAAGCGTAGCACCTCTTTATTTTTCTTAAATCAATTTAATTCAAAGCATTTTTATAATTTTCTTAGGTTTTCTAAAATAGTTTAGTATTTTTTATAATTAAATTAGTATAATTTAGTTTTTAATTCATAATAAATAATTTAAAAGTAAAAAAAATACCCAACTTTTTTCTAAAATCATTTTTAGTCATTTAGAACGTAGAAAAATTGTTTTGCACCCGTAGGCTTTAAATTGAAACATTTTCACTTTGAGAGCTCGGGATTAGCCTGGGTTTTCGCGTTTTTTAGTTTTAGTGCCTTAGGACATATTTTTGCATCATTTTATTGTTTCTTATGTTTATTAGTAGTTAATTTAGTTATTTGCTTTGTTCACGTGTTTTATTTATTTTCTTGTTGTTAATTTAGAATTCAATAATCAAAATTTCAACTCTTTAAAATCCAAATTCAAGTTCTAATCATACACCTCAACGAACCCTTCAATTCATACCTCGTTGGGACACGACCCGGGTATCACTTGCCCGGTATCACATATATCACATTCGTGAGTTTTGGCACGTTAAACTTTTTCCTAAAGGGTTTATTTGTCGATTCTTGCGTACATTTGGTATTTTGATATTTGTTATATATACTTTTGAACGAACCAAATTTTGGCGCTGTGCGGGAGGTTGTGTTGCGAAAATATCGTTGAAGTTTTGATGGTTAGTGACTTGAAGATCCTTCCTCGTGAAGTTATTGCTTTTAAAAATTATAAAACACAAAAATATTTTCCTTTTCATTTTGTATATATATAAAAGATAAAAATACAAAAAGATTTTCCTTTTCATTTTTCTAATAAAATAGAATACACAATCAATATAACACTCTCAACTTGAGTGTTATCATTATAAGTTCCCAAACTAAAGATTCAAAACTTGTCTTTGTGTCGCTTGAAAAATCGGCTCACCTCTAATTGATAAACAAACTATAAGAGGGTTAAGGATGGGTACACATTAAATTGTGACTTAAAGAGACGAGTTTTAATAAGCTTGCATACGACCTTTATTTCTCCGCTCCTTTGTGCTTTTTTCTTTTTGGAGAGTTACCGTATCGCTTGATTATTGGTTTAAGTTCCTTTGTTTTAATTCGGTCTTGTGTTTAATTGAAAGTGTTTTTAGAGTGCATGCGCACTCATTCACAAGCTTGTAGGCGTAATCTTAATCAAGGAAACGTACCCGAGATACGTACCATTGAACAACCCGTTCAAACTATGGCACAAAACTGAGGTCCCAGACCTCAAAATCAAGCTCCCGATCTCCGAATGATGGAGGAGCTTTGCCAACCGAAAATGGACGGGCGGGGCAGTCCAATCGCTCTGGTTAACATCGAAGACACTGATTTTGGACTTAAGCATCACACAATACAACAAGTCCAAAATTCTTGCCAATTTCAAGGATTACCGGGTGATGATGCAAACAAGCATCTCGACAAATTTCTTACCGTCACCCAGAGTATGAAGCAAAATGGGGTCACCGATGACGCCCTTCGCTTATACCTTTTTCCGTATTCCTTGATACATCATGCCACCGCATGGTTTTATCGTCTTCCGAAGAATTCAATTCACAATTTCGATGAAATGATTTCCAAATTCTTGGTAAAATACTGATGCAGGTTTTACTTACCAGGTCTTAATATTTATAGTGTCTCGCAATACCTATGGTCTACCCTAATGCACTAACAGGCAGTGTACCCGATCGTGTGTAGTGTAGTAAATGGTAAAGCCGAGGTCGTCCCAGGAGCTATGTGTGTCGGATAATTACTAAGTCTAATTGTCACAGAATATTAATGGTTTGGTAGGGATTTAATTAATTAAACTACTAATGCAGAATATAAAGTAAAAGCAGATAAATGTGTGAAGGGAAATCAATAGAGGAATAGTGGTGCTTACCTAGTTAATCCTCCTAACTAGTTATGTCAACGTCTACCTACTTCCAATTACTTGTGTGGGGTCAAATTCGAGAGGACGAGATTTGGTCAATTCGCCTAACCTATCAAAAAAGATGCCACCACAGGAGAAATCAAAGCGCCTTGTCATAAGTCCCGTTGTTCCCGGGTCCCTAAGCCGAGTCATTAAGTACCGCTACATGCTAGATTCTAAATAGTGAGTGCCCGACCGTTAGGAACTTAGACACTACACCCCTAATTCTTAAGTTCATCCAAACGATAGGTGATCATTGGTCAAATCGCACAAGTAGAAAGGGTCGTCGGTTGGTCATATCTTACCCTTCCTGTCTCGATCCGCTCACCTAGGGTCAGTTGGTCATATCTCCTAGGCAATTGGCCTCTATCGCCATTCAAAACTACCGAACCAATGGTGACTACCAAAGAACTATGCATGCATACACTTAGAAATGCTGGAATTCGTGGGGTATTTATAGGCCATGTCTGGGTTACGGCATAACCAATAGAGGACTTACACCGTAACCTTCTATTTCATCGTAAATGCACTAGATCTGATAGTTACGGCGTAACCTTATAAGTGGTTACGCCGTAGTCTTCAATAAACTCAGTTACGTCGTAAGTGATGCAGTAGTTATGACGTAAGTTTCGTGTGGAACCTCTTTTGACCTAATGGAGTTACGTTGTAACCTTTGGGAAGAGTTACGCGTAACCTCTTGATAAGTTGGACTTGGGTCACGCAATAGTTACGGCGTAATGTGAGATGAGTTACGCCGTAACTTCTTCAAAATAAGCATACTGTGATAAATGTTTAGTAATGTTTCCATTTCCGCGTCTCTTTAGCTCCAATGCTCGTAATTTACGAAGTGGAAAACAATGGAAAACAAGCGTAAATCCATATAAATGATATAAATAACGAGCATTAACGGGAAATTGACACTTAATATTCGGGACTATTTGATGTTATCAAATATCCCCACTTGAACTCTACTTGCCCTCAAGTAGACCTTATTAGATAGATTCATAAAAGACATCTCCCAAAACCGAAAATAAGAGTTTACAAATCCCTTATGCTAGAATAAAACAAAGCCGAACACCTCACCTAAAGGGAACAAACACTCAAATCTCTCAACTATTCTAAGTGTCAATTTCGGGTGATCACCAATCGCATACCATAGCATGTATTCTATCATAAGCTTGGCGGTTACACAATCTCCACCACTAGAGTTAAAGGTTAAACAATTCTCGAAGGCAATATGGGTAGACACGACAAAGGTTAAGGGTGACTCGTCATTACTAACATGTCACGCTAAGTGGACAAAATCAATGATACAGGACCAAATCCATGGCCAAGACACCAAAGATTGCTCGTCGCATCACCTAGACACGCTTCACGACTAAAGGGTAGGATAAGACATGGGATATATAATTGGTGTAAAATGAAAACAAGCGGTAGTCTAAATCTATAACTAAGTCATCACCACTTACCGTCCGCCCAAAGTTCAAGATTAGAAGTCTAGAGACCGGATCATGAAATGCAAGGTAGATGTGTCATTAAAGGACGTCGTGATGGGCACACTACCTTTTCTTCTTCGATTGGTATAACTCCAACTCCAATCTTCAAATGTGACCAAGGTGGCCTCCTCGATACTAAACAATAAAGCTCATACTATAGTGCTTATAACATCACACTTTACAATATCATAACTCAATCAACTTTTTTTTTTTTTTTTTTTTTTTTTTTTTTTGAACATAACATAATAACATAACAACATAACATCTCCCCACTTGAGATGAACAATGGGAATTCGGGGGGTCTTCAATGATCTTCATAATTGTTGTCGATGAAAGCGTGATTTCCAAACCTTTTCCACTCGAACCTTGAACTTAGGCAAATGATGACTTTCTAATTACAAATAAAGACTACAGGGTAGGCTAAGGTGTAAGGGTGTAACGAAACAATATATTGGGTAGACAAAATGAAAGGAATGGCTCAGAAGGGTGTATCTAGGGGTATCTTACACTAAAGGGGAGTGCAACAAAAGGGTTTCACATGGGGGTCGAAAAGTCCAAATACATCGAGCTAACTCAACATACCTCGTCTATGGCCTTGAAATGATGCAAAGGCCAAGTTCTAAAGTTTACAAGCTACCGGCACACTCATAATTTGGTGGATTTGGGGTAAAATATTGGAAACGGATAAGGCTAATCTCACCATGTAATATGAAGGGTTGTATGTGCTCGGCTAAGGTCTAATCTAGTTAGGTTCGGAAAAACATGTCAAAATTTTAAAAATGGCATAATTTTTCAAAATAAACTAGAAAAATGACGGCGAAATAAAGTTCTAGAGATAATTCTACTCCCGTCCCCCCACTAGAATTGTATGAGGTCCCTTTTGTACTAGGCATTAAAATAAAGGTGAAGAGAAAGGTAGAATTAGAGCGAGAACTTCCCTGAAATTTGCTCCAAAAAGAACCTAACTCACTTTCGTAGGAATCACGGTTGCATTTAGCGAATGCAACAAGCCTTTAAACCACTTGGTGTCCCAGTGGACGAGTGAAGTCTCGTGAGGGTTTACAGAACACACCCACAAAGTTCATTTAAAAACTAATACAAGGTTACCGTGTTTTGAAATGAAAGAATTAAAGCAGAGAGAGTTACGTCGTAACTCCTATGAGAGTTACGCCGTGGCCGGCAAAACCGGTATAAGTTGTGAAGCGAATAGTTACGGCGCGTAACCAATCGAAATGGTATTACGCCGTAATTGGTAATGCGTCAAGAATTTGCTAAAATGTTGGTTACGGCGTAATCACCAAGATTAGTTACGCCGTAACTACGTTCGAATCAAGAATCGCAACGATAATTACTTCTTTGTCTCCGCAAAAATTGGTTCGAAAAAACAAAACCCAACGAAAGGAAATAAAAACAAAATAAAGGGTAATTCGGGTTGTCTCTCGAAAGAGCACTTTTCTTTATTAACGAGTCTTTAAGTTAGACTCAGAGCTGCGGGGCTCCTATGGGGGTCTTTGAATATCCCCGACATCATCCACATCTTTCATTAAGTTGTGCCTAACCCATCCGACATTTGTTGCAGTGCGCATGTATTCTTTGGTTTCAATTTTCCGTCTC